>CAJUXJ010000233.1:161845-209348 GCA_910589775.1 Avena eriantha
CTGCAATCTGAGCTATTAGGGGGAAACTCCCGTTTCGGTGAAACCGGGGTAGATCTTGTCACAACATGTTCCCAAACATGGTTTTACATCATCACATGACCTAACCAAGCCTAAAACAAGTGAGGGCTACACCGGGCTACCCCTGTCAGAAGAAAGTCTAGGGGGGTAGACGATCCGAGGCCCGCGGATCAGGGTTCCGCAGGAAGAAGCGCTTCGGGGCATCGGAACACCTCCAAACCATGCATGTGACCCTAGCATGTGTAATGAAGTGTGGTGGCATGCTCAAAACTCCTAAACCTGGTTCCCAAGTGTGACCCCCTTCGCAGACATGCGCTGTCCCCTAAAAACAAAGTGTCTGCAATCTGAGTATTAGGGGGAAACTCCCCGTTTCGGTGAAACCGGGGTAGATCTTGTCACAACATGTTCCCAAACATGGTTTTACATCATCACATGACCTAACCAAGCCTAAAACAAGTGAGGGCTACACCGGGCTACCCCTGTCAGAAGAAAGTCTAGGGGGGTAGACGATCCGAGGCCCGCGGATCAGGGTTCCGCAGGAAGAAGCGCTTCGGGCATCGGAACACATCCAAACCATGCATGTGACCCTAGCATGTGTAATGAAGTGTGGTGGCATGCTCAAAACTCCTAAACCTGGTTCCCAAGTGTGACCCCCTTCGCAGACATGCGCTGTCCCCTAAAAACAAAGTGTCTGCAATCTGAGTATTAGGGGGAAACTCCCCGTTTCGGTGAAACCGGGGTAGATCTTGTCACAACATGTTCCCAAACATGGTTTTACATCATCACATGACCTAACCAAGCCTAAAACAAGTGAGGGCTACACCGGGCTACCCCTGTCAGAAGAAAGTCTAGGGGGTAGACGATCCGAGGCCCGCGGATCAGGGTTCCGCAGGAAGAAGCGCTTCGGGGCATCGGAACACCTCCAAACCATGCATGTGACCCTAGCATGTGTAATGAAGTGTGGTGGCATGCTCAAAACTCCTAAACCTGGTTCCCAAGTGTGACCCCCTTCGCAGACATGCGCTGTCCCCTAAAAACAAAGTGTCTGCAATCTGAGTATTAGGGGGAAACTCCCCGTTTCGGTGAAACCGGGGTAGATCTTGTCACAACATGTTCCCAAACATGGTTTTACATCATCACATGACCTAACCAAGCCTAAAACAAGTGAGGGCTACACCGGGCTACCCCTGTCAGAAGAAAGTCTAGGGGGGTAGACGATCCGAGGCCCGCGGATCAGGGTTCCGCAGGAAGAAGCGCTTCGGGGCATCGGAACACCTCCAAACCATGCATGTGACCCTAGCATGTGTAATGAAGTGTGGTGGCATGCTCAAAACTCCTAAACCTGGTTCCCAAGTGTGACCCCCTTCGCAGACATGCGCTGTCCCCTAAAAACAAAGTGTCTGCAATCTGAGTATTAGGGGGAAACTCCCCGTTTCGGTGAAACCGGGGTAGATCTTGTCACAACATGTTCCCAAACATGGTTTTACATCATCACATGACCTAACCAAGCCTAAAACAAGTGAGGGCTACACCGGGCTACCCCTGTCAGAAGAAAGTCTAGGGGGGTAGACGATCCGAGGCCCGCGGATCAGGGTTCCGCAGGAAGAAGCGCTTCGGGGCATCGGAACACCTCCAAACCATGCATGTGACCCTAGCATGTGTAATGAAGTGTGGTGGCATGCTCAAAACTCCTAAACCTGGTTCCCAAGTGTGACCCCCTTCGCAGACATGCGCTGTCCCCTAAAAACAAAGTGTCTGCAATCTGAGTATTAGGGGGAAACTCCCCGTTTCGGTGAAACCGGGGTAGATCTTGTCACAACATGTTCCCAAACATGGTTTTACATCATCACATGACCTAACCAAGCCTAAAACAAGTGAGGGCTACACCGGGCTACCCCTGTCAGAAGAAAGTCTAGGGGGGTAGACGATCCGAGGCCCGCGGATCAGGGTTCCGCAGGAAGAAGCGCTTCGGGGCATCGGAACACCTCCAAACCATGCATGTGACCCTAGCATGTGTAATGAAGTGTGGTGGCATGCTCAAAACTCCTAAACCTGGTTCCCAAGTGTGACCCCCTTCGCAGACATGCGCTGTCCCCTAAAAACAAAGTGTCTGCAATCTGAGTATTAGGGGGAAACTCCCCGTTTCGGTGAAACCGGGGTAGATCTTGTCACAACATGTTCCCAAACATGGTTTTACATCATCACATGACCTAACCAAGCCTAAAACAAGTGAGGCTACACCGGGCTACCCTGTCAGAAGAAAGTCTAGGGGGGTAGACGATCCGAGGCCCGCGGATCAGGGTTCCGCAGGAAGAAGCGCTTCGGGGCATCGGAACACCTCCAAACCATGCATGTGACCCTAGCATGTGTAATGAAGTGTGGTGGCATGCTCAAAACTCCTAAACCTGGTTCCCAAGTGTGACCCCCTTCGCAGACATGCGCTGTCCCCTAAAAACAAAGTGTCTGCAATCTGAGTATTAGGGGGAAACTCCCCGTTTCGGTGAAACCGGGGTAGATCTTGTCACAACATGTTCCCAAACATGGTTTTACATCATCACATGACCTAACCAAGCCTAAAACAAGTGAGGCTACACCGGGCTACCCCTGTCAGAAGAAAGTCTAGGGGGGTAGACGATCCGAGGCCCGCGGATCAGGGTTCCGCAGGAAGAAGCGCTTCGGGGCATCGGAACACCTCCAAACCATGCATGTGACCCTAGCATGTGTAATGAAGTGTGGTGGCATGCTCAAAACTCCTAAACCTGGTTCCCAAGTGTGACCCCCTTCGCAGACATGCGCTGTCCCCTAAAAACAAAGTGTCTGCAATCTGAGTATTAGGGGGAAACTCCCCGTTTCGGTGAAACCGGGGTAGATCTTGTCACAACATGTTCCCAAACATGGTTTTACATCATCACATGACCTAACCAAGCCTAAAACAAGTGAGGCTACACCGGGCTACCCCTGTCAGAAGAAAGTCTAGGGGGGTAGACGATCCGAGGCCCGCGGATCAGGGTTCCGCAGGAAGAAGCGCTTCGGGGCATCGGAACACCTCCAAACCATGCATGTGACCCTAGCATGTGTAATGAAGTGTGGTGGCATGCTCAAAACTCCTAAACCTGGTTCCCAAGTGTGACCCCCTTCGCAGACATGCGCTGTCCCCTAAAAACAAAGTGTCTGCAATCTGAGTATTAGGGGGAAACTCCCCGTTTCGGTGAAACCGGGGTAGATCTTGTCACAACATGTTCCCAAACATGGTTTTACATCATCACATGACCTAACCAAGCCTAAAACAAGTGAGGCCTACACCGGGCTACCCCTGTCAGAAGAAAGTCTAGGGGGGTAGACGATCCGAGGCCCGCGGATCAGGGTTCCGCAGGAAGAAGCGCTTCGGGGCATCGGAACACCTCCAAACCATGCATGTGACCCTAGCATGTGTAATGAAGTGTGGTGGCATGCTCAAAACTCCTAAACCTGGTTCCCAAGTGTGACCCCCTTCGCAGACATGCGCTGTCCCCTAAAAACAAAGTGTCTGCAATCTGAGTATTAGGGGGAAACTCCCCGTTTCGGTGAAACCGGGGTAGATCTTGTCACAACATGTTCCCAAACATGGTTTTACATCATCACATGACCTAACCAAGCCTAAAACAAGTGAGGCTACACCGGGCTACCCCTGTCAGAAGAAAGTCTAGGGGGGTAGACGATCCGAGGCCCGCGGATCAGGGTTCCGCAGGAAGAAGCGCTTCGGGGCATCGGAACACCTCCAAACCATGCATGTGACCCTAGCATGTGTAATGAAGTGTGGTGGCATGCTCAAAACTCCTAAACCTGGTTCCCAAGTGTGACCCCCTTCGCAGACATGCGCTGTCCCCTAAAAACAAAGTGTCTGCAATCTGAGTATTAGGGGGAAACTCCCCGTTTCGGTGAAACCGGGGTAGATCTTGTCACAACATGTTCCCAAACATGGTTTTACATCATCACATGACCTAACCAAGCCTAAAACAAGTGAGGCTACACCGGGCTACCCCTGTCAGAAGAAAGTCTAGGGGGTAGACGATCCGAGGCCCGCGGATCAGGGTTCCGCAGGAAGAAGCGCTTCGGGGCATCGGAACACCTCCAAACCATGCATGTGACCCTAGCATGTGTAATGAAGTGTGGTGGCATGCTCAAAACTCCTAAACCTGGTTCCCAAGTGTGACCCCCTTCGCAGACATGCGCTGTCCCCTAAAAACAAAGTGTCTGCAATCTGAGTATTAGGGGGAAACTCCCCGTTTCGGTGAAACCGGGGTAGATCTTGTCACAACATGTTCCCAAACATGGTTTTACATCATCACATGACCTAACCAAGCCTAAAACAAGTGAGGGCTACACCGGGCTACCCCTGTCAGAAGAAAGTCTAGGGGGTAGACGATCCGAGGCCCGCGGATCAGGGTTCCGCAGGAAGAAGCGCTTCGGGGCATCGGAACACCTCCAAACCATGCATGTGACCCTAGCATGTGTAATGAAGTGTGGTGGCATGCTCAAAACTCCTAAACCTGGTTCCCAAGTGTGACCCCCTTCGCAGACATGCGCTGTCCCCTAAAAACAAAGTGTCTGCAATCTGAGTATTAGGGGGAAACTCCCCGTTTCGGTGAAACCGGGGTAGATCTTGTCACAACATGTTCCCAAACATGGTTTTACATCATCACATGACCTAACCAAGCCTAAAACAAGTGAGGCTACACCGGGCTACCCCTGTCAGAAGAAAGTCTAGGGGGGTAGACGATCCGAGGCCCGCGGATCAGGGTTCCGCAGGAAGAAGCGCTTCGGGGCATCGGAACACCTCCAAACCATGCATGTGACCCTAGCATGTGTAATGAAGTGTGGTGGCATGCTCAAAACTCCTAAACCTGGTTCCCAAGTGTGACCCCCTTCGCAGACATGCGCTGTCCCCTAAAAACAAAGTGTCTGCAATCTGAGTATTAGGGGGAAACTCCCCGTTTCGGTGAAACCGGGGTAGATCTTGTCACAACATGTTCCCAAACATGGTTTTACATCATCACATGACCTAACCAAGCCTAAAACAAGTGAGGGCTACACCGGGCTACCCCTGTCAGAAGAAAGTCTAGGGGGGTAGACGATCCGAGGCCCGCGGATCAGGGTTCCGCAGGAAGAAGCGCTTCGGGGCATCGGAACACCTCCAAACCATGCATGTGACCCTAGCATGTGTAATGAAGTGTGGTGGCATGCTCAAAACTCCTAAACCTGGTTCCCAAGTGTGACCCCCTTCGCAGACATGCGCTGTCCCCTAAAAACAAAGTGTCTGCAATCTGAGTATTAGGGGGAAACTCCCCGTTTCGGTGAAACCGGGGTAGATCTTGTCACAACATGTTCCCAAACATGGTTTTACATCATCACATGACCTAACCAAGCCTAAAACAAGTGAGGGCTACACCGGGCTACCCCTGTCAGAAGAAAGTCTAGGGGGTAGACGATCCGAGGCCCGCGGATCAGGGTTCCGCAGGAAGAAGCGCTTCGGGGCATCGGAACACCTCCAAACCATGCATGTGACCCTAGCATGTGTAATGAAGTGTGGTGGCATGCTCAAAACTCCTAAACCTGGTTCCCAAGTGTGACCCCCTTCGCAGACATGCGCTGTCCCCTAAAACAAAGTGTCTGCAATCTGAGTATTAGGGGGAAACTCCCCGTTTCGGTGAAACCGGGGTAGATCTTGTCACAACATGTTCCCAAACATGGTTTTACATCATCACATGACCTAACCAAGCCTAAAACAAGTGAGAGCTACACCGGGCTACCCCTGTCAGAAGAAAGTCTAGGGGGGTAGACGATCCGAGGCCCGCGGATCAGGGTTCCGCAGGAAGAAGCGCTTCGGGGCATCGGAACACCTCCAAACCATGCATGTGACCCTAGCATGTGTAATGAAGTGTGGTGGCATGCTCAAAACTCCTAAACCTGGTTCCCAAGTGTGACCCCCTTCGCAGACATGCGCTGTCCCCTAAAAACAAAGTGTCTGCAATCTGAGTATTAGGGGGAAACTCCCCGTTTCGGTGAAACCGGGGTAGATCTTGTCACAACATGTTCCCAAACATGGTTTTACATCATCACATGACCTAACCAAGCCTAAAACAAGTGAGGCTACACCGGGCTACCCCTGTCAGAAGAAAGTCTAGGGGGGTAGACGATCCGAGGCCCGCGGATCAGGGTTCCGCAGGAAGAAGCGCTTCGGGGCATCGGAACACCTCCAAACCATGCATGTGACCCTAGCATGTGTAATGAAGTGTGGTGGCATGCTCAAAACTCCTAAACCTGGTTCCCAAGTGTGACCCCCTTCGCAGACATGCGCTGTCCCCTAAAAACAAAGTGTCTGCAATCTGAGTATTAGGGGGAAACTCCCCGTTTCGGTGAAACCGGGGTAGATCTTGTCACAACATGTTCCCAAACATGGTTTTACATCATCACATGACCTAACCAAGCCTAAAACAAGTGAGGCTACACCGGGCTACCCCTGTCAGAAGAAAGTCTAGGGGGGTAGACGATCCGAGGCCCGCGGATCAGGGTTCCGCAGGAAGAAGCGCTTCGGGGCATCGGAACACCTCCAAACCATGCATGTGACCCTAGCATGTGTAATGAAGTGTGGTGGCATGCTCAAAACTCCTAAACCTGGTTCCCAAGTGTGACCCCCTTCGCAGACATGCGCTGTCCCCTAAAAACAAAGTGTCTGCAATCTGAGTATTAGGGGGAAACTCCCCGTTTCGGTGAAACCGGGGTAGATCTTGTCACAACATGTTCCCAAACATGGTTTTACATCATCACATGACCTAACCAAGCCTAAAACAAGTGAGGCTACACCGGGCTACCCCTGTCAGAAGAAAGTCTAGGGGGTAGACGATCCGAGGCCCGCGGATCAGGGTTCCGCAGGAAGAAGCGCTTCGGGGCATCGGAACACCTCCAAACCATGCATGTGACCCTAGCATGTGTAATGAAGTGTGGTGGCATGCTCAAAACTCCTAAACCTGGTTCCCAAGTGTGACCCCCTTCGCAGACATGCGCTGTCCCCTAAAAACAAAGTGTCTGCAATCTGAGTATTAGGGGGAAACTCCCCGTTTCGGTGAAACCGGGGTAGATCTTGTCACAACATGTTCCCAAACATGGTTTTACATCATCACATGACCTAACCAAGCCTAAAACAAGTGAGGCTACACCGGGCTACCCCTGTCAGAAGAAAGTCTAGGGGGTAGACGATCCGAGGCCCGCGGATCAGGGTTCCGCAGGAAGAAGCGCTTCGGGGCATCGGAACACCTCCAAACCATGCATGTGACCCTAGCATGTGTAATGAAGTGTGGTGGCATGCTCAAAACTCCTAAACCTGGTTCCCAAGTGTGACCCCCTTCGCAGACATGCGCTGTCCCCTAAAAACAAAGTGTCTGCAATCTGAGTATTAGGGGGAAACTCCCCGTTTCGGTGAAACCGGGGTAGATCTTGTCACAACATGTTCCCAAACATGGTTTTACATCATCACATGACCTAACCAAGCCTAAAACAAGTGAGGCTACACCGGGCTACCCCTGTCAGAAGAAAGTCTAGGGGGGTAGACGATCCGAGGCCCGCGGATCAGGGTTCCGCAGGAAGAAGCGCTTCGGGGCATCGGAACACCTCCAAACCATGCATGTGACCCTAGCATGTGTAATGAAGTGTGGTGGCATGCTCAAAACTCCTAAACCTGGTTCCCAAGTGTGACCCCCTTCGCAGACATGCGCTGTCCCCTAAAAACAAAGTGTCTGCAATCTGAGTATTAGGGGGAAACTCCCCGTTTCGGTGAAACCGGGGTAGATCTTGTCACAACATGTTCCCAAACATGGTTTTACATCATCACATGACCTAACCAAGCCTAAAACAAGTGAGGCTACACCGGGCTACCCCTGTCAGAAGAAAGTCTAGGGGGGTAGACGATCCGAGGCCCGCGGATCAGGGTTCCGCAGGAAGAAGCGCTTCGGGGCATCGGAACACCTCCAAACCATGCATGTGACCCTAGCATGTGTAATGAAGTGTGGTGGCATGCTCAAAACTCCTAAACCTGGTTCCCAAGTGTGACCCCCTTCGCAGACATGCGCTTGTCCCCTAAAAACAAAGTGTCTGCAATCTGAGTATTAGGGGGAAACTCCCCGTTTCGGTGAAACCGGGGTAGATCTTGTCACAACATGTTCCCAAACATGGTTTTACATCATCACATGACCTAACCAAGCCTAAAACAAGTGAGGCTACACCGGGCTACCCCTGTCAGAAGAAAGTCTAGGGGGGTAGACGATCCGAGGCCCGCGGATCAGGGTTCCGCAGGAAGAAGCGCTTCGGGGCATCGGAACACCTCCAAACCATGCATGTGACCCTAGCATGTGTAATGAAGTGTGGTGGCATGCTCAAAACTCCTAAACCTGGTTCCCAAGTGTGACCCCCTTCGCAGACATGCGCTGTCCCCTAAAAACAAAGTGTCTGCAATCTGAGTATTAGGGGGAAACTCCCCGTTTCGGTGAAACCGGGGTAGATCTTGTCACAACATGTTCCCAAACATGGTTTTACATCATCACATGACCTAACCAAGCCTAAAACAAGTGAGGCTACACCGGGCTACCCCTGTCAGAAGAAAGTCTAGGGGGGTAGACGATCCGAGGCCCGCGGATCAGGGTTCCGCAGGAAGAAGCGCTTCGGGGCATCGGAACACCTCCAAACCATGCATGTGACCCTAGCATGTGTAATGAAGTGTGGTGGCATGCTCAAAACTCCTAAACCTGGTTCCCAAGTGTGACCCCCTTCGCAGACATGCGCTGTCCCCTAAAAACAAAGTGTCTGCAATCTGAGTATTAGGGGGAAACTCCCCGTTTCGGTGAAACCGGGGTAGATCTTGTCACAACATGTTCCCAAACATGGTTTTACATCATCACATGACCTAACCAAGCCTAAAACAAGTGAGGCTACACCGGGCTACCCCTGTCAGAAGAAAGTCTAGGGGGGTAGACGATCCGAGGCCCGCGGATCAGGGTTCCGCAGGAAGAAGCGCTTCGGGGCATCGGAACACATCCAAACCATGCATGTGACCCTAGCATGTGTAATGAAGTGTGGTGGCATGCTCAAAACTCCTAAACCTGGTTCCCAAGTGTGACCCCCTTCGCAGACATGCGCTGTCCCCTAAAAACAAAGTGTCTGCAATCTGAGTATTAGGGGGAAACTCCCCGTTTCGGTGAAACCGGGGTAGATCTTGTCACAACATGTTCCCAAACATGGTTTTACATCATCACATGACCTAACCAAGCCTAAAACAAGTGAGGCTACACCGGGCTACCCCTGTCAGAAGAAAGTCTAGGGGGTAGACGATCTGAGGCCCGCGGATCAGGGTTCCGCAGGAAGAAGCGCTTCGGGGCATCGGAACACCTCCAAACCATGCATGTGACCCTAGCATGTGTAATGAAGTGTGGTGGCATGCTCAAAACTCCTAAACCTGGTTCCCAAGTGTGACCCCCTTCGCAGACATGCGCTGTCCCCTAAAAACAAAGTGTCTGCAATCTGAGTATTAGGGGGAAACTCCCCGTTTCGGTGAAACCGGGGTAGATCTTGTCACAACATGTTCCCAAACATGGTTTTACATCATCACATGACCTAACCAAGCCTAAAACAAGTGAGGGCTACACCGGGCTACCCCTGTCAGAAGAAAGTCTAGGGGGGTAGACGATCCGAGGCCCGCGGATCAGGGTTCCGCAGGAAGAAGCGCTTCGGGGCATCGGAACACCTCCAAACCATGCATGTGACCCTAGCATGTGTAATGAAGTGTGGTGGCATGCTCAAAACTCCTAAACCTGGTTCCCAAGTGTGACCCCCTTCGCAGACATGCGCTGTCCCCTAAAAACAAAGTGTCTGCAATCTGAGTATTAGGGGGAAACTCCCCGTTTCGGTGAAACCGGGGTAGATCTTGTCACAACATGTTCCCAAACATGGTTTTACATCATCACATGACCTAACCAAGCCTAAAACAAGTGAGGCTACACCGGGCTACCCCTGTCAGAAGAAAGTCTAGGGGGGTAGACGATCCGAGGCCCGCGGATCAGGGTTCCGCAGGAAGAAGCGCTTCGGGGCATCGGAACACCTCCAAACCATGCATGTGACCCTAGCATGTGTAATGAAGTGTGGTGGCATGCTCAAAACTCCTAAACCTGGTTCCCAAGTGTGACCCCCTTCGCAGACATGCGCTGTCCCCTAAAAACAAAGTGTCTGCAATCTGAGTATTAGGGGGAAACTCCCCGTTTCGGTGAAACCGGGGTAGATCTTGTCACAACATGTTCCCAAACATGGTTTTACATCATCACATGACCTAACCAAGCCTAAAACAAGTGAGGCTACACGGGCTACCCCTGTCAGAAGAAAGTCTAGGGGGGTAGACGATCCGAGGCCCGCGGATCAGGGTTCCGCAGGAAGAAGCGCTTCGGGGCATCGGAACACCTCCAAACCATGCATGTGACCCTAGCATGTGTAATGAAGTGTGGTGGCATGCTCAAAACTCCTAAACCTGGTTCCCAAGTGTGACCCCCTTCGCAGACATGCGCTGTCCCCTAAAAACAAAGTGTCTGCAATCTGAGTATTAGGGGGAAACTCCCCGTTTCGGTGAAACCGGGGTAGATCTTGTCACAACATGTTCCCAAACATGGTTTTACATCATCACATGACCTAACCAAGCCTAAAACAAGTGAGGCTACACCGGGCTACCCCTGTCAGAAGAAAGTCTAGGGGGTAGACGATCCGAGGCCCGCGGATCAGGGTTCCGCAGGAAGAAGCGCTTCGGGGCATCGGAACACCTCCAAACCATGCATGTGACCCTAGCATGTGTAATGAAGTGTGGTGGCATGCTCAAAACTCCTAAACCTGGTTCCCAAGTGTGACCCCCTTCGCAGACATGCGCTTGTCCCCTAAAACAAAGTGTCTGCAATCTGAGTATTAGGGGGAAACTCCCCGTTTCGGTGAAACCGGGGTAGATCTTGTCACAACATGTTCCCAAACATGGTTTTACATCATCACATGACCTAACCAAGCCTAAAACAAGTGAGGCTACACCGGGCTACCCCTGTCAGAAGAAAGTCTAGGGGGGTAGACGATCCGAGGCCCGCGGATCAGGGTTCCGCAGGAAGAAGCGCTTCGGGGCATCGGAACACCTCCAAACCATGCATGTGACCCTAGCATGTGTAATGAAGTGTGGTGGCATGCTCAAAACTCCTAAACCTGGTTCCCAAGTGTGACCCCCTTCGCAGACATGCGCTGTCCCCTAAAAACAAAGTGTCTGCAATCTGAGTATTAGGGGGAAACTCCCCGTTTCGGTGAAACCGGGGTAGATCTTGTCACAACATGTTCCCAAACATGGTTTTACATCATCACATGACCTAACCAAGCCTAAAACAAGTGAGAGCTACACCGGGCTACCCCTGTCAGAAGAAAGTCTAGGGGGGTAGACGATCCGAGGCCCGCGGATCAGGGTTCCGCAGGAAGAAGCGCTTCGGGGCATCGGAACACCTCCAAACCATGCATGTGACCCTAGCATGTGTAATGAAGTGTGGTGGCATGCTCAAAACTCCTAAACCTGGTTCCCAAGTGTGACCCCCTTCGCAGACATGCGCTGTCCCCTAAAAACAAAGTGTCTGCAATCTGAGTATTAGGGGGAAACTCCCCGTTTCGGTGAAACCGGGGTAGATCTTGTCACAACATGTTCCCAAACATGGTTTTACATCATCACATGACCTAACCAAGCCTAAAACAAGTGAGGCTACACCGGGCTACCCCTGTCAGAAGAAAGTCTAGGGGGTAGACGATCCGAGGCCCGCGGATCAGGGTTCCGCAGGAAGAAGCGCTTCGGGGCATCGGAACACCTCCAAACCATGCATGTGACCCTAGCATGTGTAATGAAGTGTGGTGGCATGCTCAAAACTCCTAAACCTGGTTCCCAAGTGTGACCCCCTTCGCAGACATGCGCTGTCCCCTAAAAACAAAGTGTCTGCAATCTGAGTATTAGGGGGAAACTCCCCGTTTCGGTGAAACCGGGGTAGATCTTGTCACAACATGTTCCCAAACATGGTTTTACATCATCACATGACCTAACCAAGCCTAAAACAAGTGAGGGCTACACCGGGCTACCCCTGTCAGAAGAAAGTCTAGGGGGGTAGACGATCCGAGGCCCGCGGATCAGGGTTCCGCAGGAAGAAGCGCTTCGGGGCATCGGAACACCTCCAAACCATGCATGTGACCCTAGCATGTGTAATGAAGTGTGGTGGCATGCTCAAAACTCCTAAACCTGGTTCCCAAGTGTGACCCCCTTCGCAGACATGCGCTGTCCCCTAAAAACAAAGTGTCTGCAATCTGAGTATTAGGGGGAAACTCCCCGTTTCGGTGAAACCGGGGTAGATCTTGTCACAACATGTTCCCAAACATGGTTTTACATCATCACATGACCTAACCAAGCCTAAAACAAGTGAGGCTACACCGGGCTACCCCTGTCAGAAGAAAGTCTAGGGGGTAGACGATCCGAGGCCCGCGGATCAGGGTTCCGCAGGAAGAAGCGCTTCGGGGCATCGGAACACCTCCAAACCATGCATGTGACCCTAGCATGTGTAATGAAGTGTGGTGGCATGCTCAAAACTCCTAAACCTGGTTCCCAAGTGTGACCCCCTTCGCAGACATGCGCTGTCCCCTAAAAACAAAGTGTCTGCAATCTGAGTATTAGGGGGAAACTCCCCGTTTCGGTGAAACCGGGGTAGATCTTGTCACAACATGTTCCCAAACATGGTTTTACATCATCACATGACCTAACCAAGCCTAAAACAAGTGAGGCCTACACCGGGCTACCCCTGTCAGAAGAAAGTCTAGGGGGGTAGACGATCTGAGGCCCGCGGATCAGGGTTCCGCAGGAAGAAGCGCTTCGGGGCATCGGAACACCTCCAAACCATGCATGTGACCCTAGCATGTGTAATGAAGTGTGGTGGCATGCTCAAAACTCCTAAACCTGGTTCCCAAGTGTGACCCCCTTCGCAGACATGCGCTGTCCCCTAAAAACAAAGTGTCTGCAATCTGAGTATTAGGGGGAAACTCCCCGTTTCGGTGAAACCGGGGTAGATCTTGTCACAACATGTTCCCAAACATGGTTTTACATCATCACATGACCTAACCAAGCCTAAAACAAGTGAGGCTACACCGGGCTACCCCTGTCAGAAGAAAGTCTAGGGGGGTAGACGATCCGAGGCCCGCGGATCAGGGTTCCGCAGGAAGAAGCGCTTCGGGGCATCGGAACACCTCCAAACCATGCATGTGACCCTAGCATGTGTAATGAAGTGTGGTGGCATGCTCAAAACTCCTAAACCTGGTTCCCAAGTGTGACCCCCTTCGCAGACATGCGCTGTCCCCTAAAAACAAAGTGTCTGCAATCTGAGTATTAGGGGGAAACTCCCCGTTTCGGTGAAACCGGGGTAGATCTTGTCACAACATGTTCCCAAACATGGTTTTACATCATCACATGACCTAACCAAGCCTAAAACAAGTGAGAGCTACACCGGGCTACCCCTGTCAGAAGAAAGTCTAGGGGGTAGACGATCCGAGGCCCGCGGATCAGGGTTCCGCAGGAAGAAGCGCTTCGGGGCATCGGAACACCTCCAAACCATGCATGTGACCATAGCATGTGTAATGAAGTGTGGTGGCATGCTCAAAACTCCTAAACCTGGTTCCCAAGTGTGACCCCCTTCGCAGACATGCGCTGTCCCCTAAAAACAAAGTGTCTGCAATCTGAGTATTAGGGGGAAACTCCCCGTTTCGGTGAAACCGGGTAGATCTTGTCACAACATGTTCCCAAACATGGTTTTACATCATCACATGACCTAACCAAGCCTAAAACAAGTGAGGCTACACGGGCTACCCCTGTCAGAAGAAAGTCTAGGGGGGTAGACGATCCGAGGCCCGCGGATCAGGGTTCCGCAGGAAGAAGCGCTTCGGGGCATCGGAACACCTCCAAACCATGCATGTGACCCTAGCATGTGTAATGAAGTGTGGTGGCATGCTCAAAACTCCTAAACCTGGTTCCCAAGTGTGACCCCCTTCGCAGACATGCGCTGTCCCCTAAAAACAAAGTGTCTGCAATCTGAGTATTAGGGGGAAACTCCCCGTTTCGGTGAAACCGGGGTAGATCTTGTCACAACATGTTCCCAAACATGGTTTTACATCATCACATGACCTAACCAAGCCTAAAACAAGTGAGGCCTACACCGGGCTACCCCTGTCAGAAGAAAGTCTAGGGGGGTAGACGATCCGAGGCCCGCGGATCAGGGTTCCGCAGGAAGAAGCGCTTCGGGGCATCGGAACACCTCCAAACCATGCATGTGACCCTAGCATGTGTAATGAAGTGTGGTGGCATGCTCAAAACTCCTAAACCTGGTTCCCAAGTGTGACCCCCTTCGCAGACATGCGCTGTCCCCTAAAAACAAAGTGTCTGCAATCTGAGTATTAGGGGGAAACTCCCCGTTTCGGTGAAACCGGGGTAGATCTTGTCACAACATGTTCCCAAACATGGTTTTACATCATCACATGACCTAACCAAGCCTAAAACAAGTGAGAGCTACACCGGGCTACCCCTGTCAGAAGAAAGTCTAGGGGGTAGACGATCCGAGGCCCGCGGATCAGGGTTCCGCAGGAAGAAGCGCTTCGGGGCATCGGAACACCTCCAAACCATGCATGTGACCCTAGCATGTGTAATGAAGTGTGGTGGCATGCTCAAAACTCCTAAACCTGGTTCCCAAGTGTGACCCCCTTCGCAGACATGCGCTGTCCCCTAAAAACAAAGTGTCTGCAATCTGAGTATTAGGGGGAAACTCCCCGTTTCGGTGAAACCGGGGTAGATCTTGTCACAACATGTTCCCAAACATGGTTTTACATCATCACATGACCTAACCAAGCCTAAAACAAGAGAGGCTACACCGGGCTACCCCTGTCAGAAGAAAGTCTAGGGGGGTAGACGATCCGAGGCCCGCGGATCAGGGTTCCGCAGGAAGAAGCGCTTCGAGGCATCGGAACACCTCCAAACCATGCATGTGACCCTAGCATGTGTAATGAAGTGTGGTGGCATGCTCAAAACTCCTAAACCTGGTTCCCAAGTGTGACCCCCTTCGCAGACATGCGTTGTCCCCTAAAAACAAAGTGTCTGCAATCTGAGTATTAGGGGGAAACTCCCCGTTTCGGTGAAACCGGGTAGATCTTGTCACAACATGTTCCCAAACATGGTTTTACATCATCACATGACCTAACCAAGCCTAAAACAAGTGAGGGCTACACCGGGCTACCCCTGTCAGAAGAAAGTCTAGGGGGTAGACGATCCGAGGCCCGCGGATCAGGGTTCCGCAGGAAGAAGCGCTTCGGGGCATCGGAACACATCCAAACCATGCATGTGACCATAGCATGTGTAATGAAGTGTGGTGGCATGCTCAAAACTCCTAAACCTGGTTCCCAAGTGTGACCCCCTTCGCAGACATGCGCTGTCCCCTAAAAACAAAGTGTCTGCAATCTGAGTATTAGGGGGAAACTCCCCGTTTCGGTGAAACCATGGTAGATCTTGTCACAACATGTTCCCAAACATGGTTTTACATCATCACATGACCTAACCAAGCCTAAAACAAGTGAGGCCTACACTAGGCTACCCCTGTCAGAAGAAAGTCTAGGGGGTAGACGATCTGAGGCCCGCAGATCAGGGTTCCGCAGGAAGAAGCGCTTCGGGGCATCGGAACACCTCCAAACCATGCATGTGACCCTAGCATGTGTAATGAAGTGTGGTGGCATGCTCAAAACTCCTAAACCTGGTTCCCAAGTGTGACCCCCTTCGCAGACATGCGTTGTCCCCTAAAAACAAAGTGTCTGCAATCTGAGTATTAGGGGGAAACTCCCCGTTTCGGTGAAACCGGGGTAGATCTTGTCACAACATGTTCCCAAACATGGTTTTACATCATCACATGACCTAAACAAGCCTAAAACAAGTGAGTCCTAGACCGGGCTACCCCTGTCAGAAGAAAGTCTAGGGGGGTAGACGATCCGAGGCCCGCGGATCAGGGTTCCGCAGGAAGAAGCGCTTCGGGGCATCGGAACACCTCCAAACCATGCATGTGACCCTAGAATGTGTAATGAAGTGTGGTGGAATGCTCAACACTCCTACCTGGTTCCCAAGTGTGACCCCCTTCGCAGACATGCGCTGTCCCCTAAAAACAAAGTGTCTACAATTTGAGTATTAGGGGGAAACTCCCCGTTTCGGTGAAACCGGGGTAGGTCTTGTCACAACATGTTCCCAAACATGGTTTTACATCATCACATGACCTAACAAAGCCTAAAACAAGTGAGTGATACACCGGGCTACCCCTGTCAGCAGAAAGTCTAGGGGGTAGACGATCCGAGGCCCGCGGATCAGGGTTCCGCAGGAAGAAGCGCTTTGGGGCATCGGAAAACCTCCAAACCATGCATGTGACCCTAGAATGTGTAATGAAGTGTGGTGGCATGCTCAAAACTCCTAAACCTGGTTCCCAAGTGTGACCCCCTTCGCAGACATGCGCTGTCCCCTAAAAACAAAGTGTCTGCAATCTGAAGTATTAGGGGGAAACTCCCCGTTTCGGAGAAACCGGGGTAGATCTTGTCACAACATGTTTCCAAACATGGTTTTACATCATCACATGACCAAACCAAGCCTAAAACAAGTGATGGCCTACACCGGGCTACCCCTGTTAGAAGAAAGTCTAGGGGGGTAGACGATCTGAGGCCCGCGGATCAGGGTTCCGCAGGAAGAAGCGCTTCGGGGCATCGGAACACCTCCAAACCATGCATGTGACCCTAGCATGTATAATGAAGTGTGGTGGCCATGCTTAACACTCCTAACCCTGGTTCCCAAGTGTGACCCCCTTCGCAGACATGCGCTGTCCCCTAAAAACAAAGTGTCTACAATGTGAGTATTAGGGGGAAGCTCCCCGTTTCAGTGAAACCGGGGTAGATCTTGTCACAACATGTTCCACAACATAGTTTTACATCATCACATCACCTAAGGAAGCCTAAAACAATTGAGATCTACACCAGGCTATCCCTGTCAGCAGAAAATCTAAGGGGGTAGACGATCCGAGGCCCGCGGATCAGGGTTCCGCAGGAAGAAGCGCTTTGGGGCATCGGAACACCTCCAAACCATGCATGTGACCCTAGAATGTGTAATGAAGTTTGGTGGCATGCTCAAAACTCCTAAACCTGGTTCCCAAGTGTGACCCCCTTCGTAGACATGCGCTGTCCCCTAAAAACAAAGTGTCTGCATTCTGAGTATTGGGGGGAAACTCCCCGTTTCGGTGAAACCGGGGTAGATCTTGTCACAACATGTTCCCAAAAATGGTTTTACATCATCACATGACCTAGCCAAGCCTAAAACAAGAGAGGGCTACACCGGGCTACCCCTGTCAGAAGAAAGTCTAGGGGGGTAGACGATTCGAGGCCTCGTGGATCAGGGTTCCGCAGGAAGAAGCGCTTCGAGGCATCGGAACACCTCCAAACCATGCATGTGACCCTAGCATGTGTAATGAAGTGTGGTGGCATGCTCAAAAATCCTAAACCTGGTTCCCAAGTGTGACCCCCTTCGCAGACATGCGCTGTCCCCTAAAAACAAAGTGTCTGCAATCTGAGTATTAGGGAGAAACTTCCCGTTTCGGTGAAACCGGGGTAGATCTTGTCACAACATGTTCCCAAACATGGTTTTACATCATCACATGACCTAACCAAGCCTAAAACAAGTGAGTCCTACACCGGGCTACCCCTGTCAGAAGAAAGTCTAGCGGGGGTAGACGATCCGAGGCCCGCGGATCAGGGTTCCACAGGAAGAAGCGCTTCGGGGCATCGGAACACCTCCAAACCATGCATGTGACCCTAGCATGTGTAATGAAGTGTGCTGGAATGCTCAAAACTCCTAAACCTGGTTCCCAGTGTGACCCCCTTCGCAGACATGCGTTGTCCCCTAAAAACAAAGTGGCTGCAATTTGAGTATTAGGGGGAAACTCCCCGTTTCGGTGAAACCGGGGTAGATCTTGTCACAACATGTTCCCAAAAATGGTTTTACATCATCACATGACCTAACCAAGCCTAAAATAAGTGAGAGATACACCGGGCTACCCCTGTTAGAAGAAAGTCTAGGGGGTAGACGATCCGAGGCCCGCGGATCACGGTTCCGCAGGAAGAAGCGCTTCGGGGCATCGGAACACCTCCAAACCATGCATGTGACCCTAGCATGTGTAATGAAGTGTGGTGGCATGCTCAAAACTCCTAAACCTGGTTCCCAAGTGTGACCCCCTTCGCGGACATGCGCTGTCCCCTAAAAACAAAGTGTCTGCATTCTGAGTATTAGGGGGAAACTCCCCGTTTCGGTGAAACCGGGGTAGATCTTGTCCCAACATGTTCCCAAACATGGTTTTACATCATCACATGACCTAACCAAGTCTAAAACAAGTGAGAGATACAACGGTCTACCCCTGTCAGAAGAAAGTCTATGGGGGTAGACGATCCGAGGCCCGCGGATCAGGGTTCCGCACGAAGAAGCGCTTCGGGGCATCGGAACACCTCCAAACCATGCATGTGACCCTAGCATTTGTAATGAAGTGTGGTGGCATGCTCAAAACTCCTAAACCTAGTTCCCCAGTGTGACCCCCTTCGCAGACATGCGCTGTCCCCTAAAAACAAAGTGTCTGCAATCTGAGTGTTAGGGGAAAACTCCCCGTTTCGGTGTAACCGGGGTGGATCTTGTCACGACATGTTCCCAAACATGGTTTTACATCATCACATGACCTAACCAAGCCTAAAACAAGAGAGGGCTACACCGGGCTACCCTTGTCAGAAGAAAGTCTAGGGGGTAGACGATCCGAGGCCCGCGGATCGGGGTTCCGCAGGAAGAAGCGCTTCGAGGCATCGGAACACCTCCAAACCATGCATGTGACCCTAGCATGTGTAATGAAGTGTGGTGGAATTCTCAAAACTCCTAAACCTGGTTCCCAAGTGTGACCTCCTTCGCAGACATGCGATATCCCCTAAAAACAAAGTGTCTGCAATCTGAGTATTAGGGGGAAACTCCCCGTTTCGGTGAAACCGGGGTAGATCTTGTCACAACATGTTCCCAAACATTGTTTTACATCACCACATGACCTAACCAAGCCTAAAGCAAGAGAGGGCTACACCGGGCTACCCCTGTCAGAAGAAAGTCTAGGGGGGTAGACGATCCGAGGCCCGCGGATCAGGGTTCCGCAGGAAGAAGCGCTTCGGGGCATCGGAACACAACCAAACCATGCATGTGACCCTAGCATGTGTAATGAAGTGTGGTGGCATGCTCAAAACTCCTAAACCTAGTTCCCAAGTGTGACCCCCTTCGCAGACATGCGATGTCCCCTAAAAACAAAGTGTCTGCAATCTGAGTATTAGGGGGAAACCGGGGTAGATCTTGTCACAACATGTTTCCAAACATGGTTTTACATCATCACATGACCTAACCAAGAGAAACCCATTTTTCAAAAATAGTACACTACCTTACATGGAAAATGTCCCAACCGGCTATTCGTAAAACTTTCCCGTTCACCCCTCGTGAAAAAGACAATTTTTTGCCGAATAGGAAGGAAATGGGTCAGATATGAACTACAGATACATGATCTGATGCTAATGTTTTTTGTAAAAATCATTTTTAGGTTGACAATATGATGTTTCTTCAGAGATCCAATGCAAGTTTAGCCAGGTTCAGCCCCGAACTAAGAATCTTCATACTCGTCATTGTGAACATAGTTTGGTGCAGGTAAGAAATAAAAAAAGTTTCTTTGCCGTGTATAGAGCACAAAGCACACGGCAAAGGCATGTCTTTGCCGTGTGTCTAACTGTAGGGACACACGGCAAAGTTCCACCGTCAGCCACCGTTAGTAGGCTTGCCTGTGTGCGCTGTGGGCCCCACCATTTTGCTGTGTGACTGTCTTTGTCGTGTGCCTCATTTTGTCTTTGCCGTGTGTCTTATTTTTTCTTTGTCGTGTTCCTTTTCTTTGCCTTTTAGCAGGAATGTACCGTGTGGGTTGTCTTTGCCATGTGCTTCTGGAACCCCTCACGACAGAGAAAAGCTTTGCCGTGTTCCTAGGCGTTTGGCACACGGCAAAGGATGGGGGCGACGGCAACGACAATTTTTCCCGTAGTGTAGACTGGGGTTATGGGCCTGCACGAGGCAGGTGAGCTCTTGAAGTGTCGGGGATTGCCCCGCCCCCTGACAGTTCCAGCCTGCAATACTCATTGCTCATGTTGGGCCTTGCCGTGAGGTCCCGACATGCGAACATTATTTGCCGTAGATGCTCCATCTGCTCTAGTCCGTTTTGGACCAAGTAGCACCTCAAAGCTCGACTCCTCTTTTCTCATGTGTGCGTGCCATGTCGAAGTCAGCAGCACGTTTACCCATCAGGCTGTTCATGCGCAGCTCAGCCGTGCCTCGCACACTCCCCAGATCGCGGACACACAGTTGATTCACTTTCCCCACTTTCCGAGCCAAAACAACGATAACTTCCACCTTGCTGTAGAGCTCCAGCACTCCATGAATTTGTGCCCAGAAATTCATACCTCCGAAAACAATATCTTCCAGTACACTGAAGCATACCTCCATGAAAAAGTGCCCAGAGTCTCTTTTCCTCTTATATATAGAGGCTCCTCTAGAACATTTGATTTGGTGATTACTACCATTGAAAAATTCCGAGAATTGGGGGAGGATAACTCGCCTGACCGGAAGAATTGACGGAGCATTGATCATGTACTCAGGAACGGTAGCAAGAATAGCCGAGGCGTTGATCAAGTACTCAGGAACGGTAGCAAATATCACGTGAACTTGTCTCAAGAAAAAGGGCCGTTCCTTGCAAAATAAGTGCCCTGTTTCTCGGATGATTTGTAAATCCTCTGTTTCCTTTCATGTATGATAGGGAATTGAGTTGTGTAATACCTGTCGGTCCAACCCTCCATTAGCTGAATAAATATCGAGCGGAATTTCTGCCGCATCATCTTTGGACTCCTCTATTTCCTTGCTGGGCTGGGGTTCCGGATCGGCGGCAGGGAGCACTCCGCTCGTGGAGCAGGCAGGCCCCAACTCAACGCACCGATCGAAAAGGGTAGAGAATTTAGATTGGAAGTAATCAAGGCTTTTGCGGGGATTTGGGGATTTTCGTAACATGTCTCTCAATCTTTCCTTTGTGGCAAGGGGAATGAAATCTGGGATGGACTTGATGCGGTCCTGTATGGTGGTATCGGGTGTGGCGGCGGCTTGGACGGCCGGGAAGGGCGCGCCCCCAATCATTCTTCTCTTGGCCGGGGTCTTCTCCTCTCTCACTCTCTCGATCATCGTCGGATCCTGGGCATGGCCGCCGGGGTCGCCTCCCGCGGCTCCAGAGAGGCGAATAGTCATACCCTTACTCGTAAAATGCCATAGATGGCTTATCTTTGATGTCAGCAATCGCTAATTTTATAACCTTTTTAGTATATGCATTCACCAGTAAATGCACTTTTCTTGAACACTTCTAATTTACGAATATCAATTCTTATGAAGGATCAAGAGAGTCCAACAATTATGTGGATCATTCTGTTTGAAGCTGATGAAAAGGTTATTTGCACTTGCAAATTTAAAAAGTGGTGAATGAATAATTGGGGAATAGGGGGAATACGTACGGCATGATCTCTATAACCAACACATGCACATGGAAGTTATACTTAAGGTCTGAGGCAAAGGTCTAGCGGGGATAAATATCATTGCATATGCATGCCTTTTTTCGCGAAAACTCAAAAGCTTTACGTTTCAATTCATTGATAGAAAAGAGAGTTTAATACAACTGTACAGGCTAAAGATGAGAGCCACACCCGGGGTACAACTCAACCCACCCGGTGTAGTGGACTTGGTTCGTGTAATCACTAAGACAATGTGAGGGATGTTGTTTTGAGTGGGAGTTCACCTAGTTAGTTTAAGAATTAAATTTGAACTCAATTTATCATAAACTTAGTCTAAACTACTTGCAAATTGTTGTAGATTATGGCGACCCCCTCCATCAATTTCAATGCGTTCCTAGAGAAAGAAAAGCTTAAGAACAATGGAAGCAATTTCACGGACTGGTTCCGTGGACTGAAGATCGTCCTCAGGGCTGGTCAGTTGACCTATGTGCTCGATGCACCGCTAGGTGACCCACCTGCAGATAATGCCACCGATGACGAAAAGAATGTTTTCGCCACTCGGAAAAATCATTACTCCACAGTTCAGTGTGCCATCCTGTACGGTTTAGAAGCGGAGCTCCAACAGCGTTTTGAGCACCACGACCCGTTCGAGATCATTAAGGAGCTCAGGCTAATTTTTGAGACTCGCGCGGCCATGGAGAGCTATGAGGCCTCCGAAAAGTTCTTTAACTGTAAGATGGAAGAAGGAAGCTCCGTTAGCGAGCACGTGCTCACCATGTCTGGGTACGCAAAGAAGCTCCAAGAGTTGGGAATATCGATTCCTAATGAATTGGGGATTCACCGTCTCCTTCAATCACTGCCACCAAGTTACAAGAAATTTATGATGAACTACAACATGCACTGCATGAACAAGACGTTGCCTGAACTGTCGTCCATGCTGAAAACTGCTGAACTGGAGATAAAGAAGGAGCACCAAGTGTTGATGGTCAATAAGACCACCAATTTCAAGAAAAAGGGCAAGCCTAGGAACAAGGGCAACTTCAAGAAGGACGGCAAGAAAGCTGCCGCACCTGCTGAGAAGCCCAAGGCTGGTCCTAAGCCTGAAACTGAGTGCTTCTACTGCAAGGGTGCTGGTCACTGGAAGCGTAACTGCCCCAAGTACCTGGCGGATCTGAAGAACGGCAACATCAAGAAGAAAGGTATATTTGATATATGTGTTATAGATGTGTATCTTACCAGTAATCGTAGTAGTGCTTGAGTATTTGATATTGGTTCGGTTGCTCATATTTGTAACACGAAACAGGAGCTGCGGAATAAACGAAGACTAACAAGAGACGAGGTGACGATGCGCATTGGAAATGGCTCCAAGGTTGATGTGATCGCCGTCGGCACGCTCCCTCTACATCTACCTTCGGGATTAGTTTTAAATTTAAATAATTGTTATTTGGTGCCTGCGTTAAGCATGAACATTATATCTGGATCCTGTTTATTGCGAGACGGTTACTCTTTTAAGTCTGAGAATAAAGGTTGTTCGATTTATATGAGTAATATCTTTTATGGTAATGCACCTGAGATGAATGGTTTATTCTTACTGAATCTCGATAGTAGTAATACACATGTTCACAACATAGATGCTAAACAAATAAAATTGAATGATAATTCTACATACATGTGGCACTGTCGTCTTGGTCACATTGGAGTGAAGCGTATGAAGAAACTCCATTCTGATGGACTTCTTGAATCACTTGATTTTGAATCACTTGAAAGATGCGAAGCATGTCTAATGGGAAAAATGACTAAGACTCCATTCTCTGGTACAATGGAGCGAGCTACAGACTTATTGGAAATAATACATACCGATGTGTGCGGCCCAATGAGTGTAGCATCGCGTGGTGGATATCGTTATGTTCTCACTTTCACGGATGACTTGAGTAGATATGGGTATGTCTACTTTATGAAAAATAAATCCGAAACTTTCGAGAAGTTTAAGGAATTTCAAAGTGAAGTGGAAAATCATCGTAACAAGAAGATTAAGTTTCTGCGTTCTGACCGCGGAGGTGAATATCTGAGTTATGAGTTTGGCATGCATTTAAAGAAATGTGGAATACTTTCGTAGTTGACACCGCCGGGAACACCACAGCGTAATGGTGTGTCCGAACGTCGTAATCGAACTCTCTTAGATATGGTTCGGTCTATGATGTCTCTTACAGATTTACCGTTATCATTTTGGGGCTATGCATTAGAGACAGCCGCATTCACTTTAAATAGGGCACCATCTAAATCCGTTGAAACGACACCGTACGAATTGTGGTTTGGTAAGAAACCTAAGTTGTCGTTCCTTAAAGTTTGGGGTTGCGAGGCATATGTAAAGAAGTTACAACCTGATAAGCTAGAACCCAAAGCGGAGAAATGCATCTTCATAGGATACCCTAAAGAAACAATTGGGTATACCTTCATAGGATACCCTAAAGGCAATGTTTTCGTTGCAAAGAATGGATCCTTTCTTGAGAAGGAGTTTCTCTCGAAAGAGGTGACTGGAAGGAAAGTAGAACTCGATGAGGTTATTGAACCTTCTCTCGGATTTGAGAGTAGCGCAGCACCGGAAGATGTTTTTGTGCCGCCTGCACCAATTGGACAGGAAGCTAATGATAATGATCATGAAACTTCAAATGAAGTTACTGCTGAGCCTCGCAGGTCAACGAGGGTTCGTACCACTCCTGCTTGGTATGACTCTTCCTTGAACGTCATGTTGGTGGACAACGCTGATGACCCTGCGACATATGAAGAAGCTATGGTGAGCCCAGATTCCAACAAATGGCTAGAAGCCATGAAATCCGAAATGGGATCCATGTACGAAAACCAAGTGTGGACTTTGGTGGACTTACCGGATGGCCATAAGGCTGTCGAGAACAAATGGATTTTCAAGAGAAAAACAGATGCTGATGGTAATGTTACCGTCTATAAAGCTCGACTTGTCGCGAAAGGGTTCCGACAAATTCAAGGAGTTGACTATGATGAGACTTTCTCACCAGTAGCGAAGCTAAAGTCTGTGAGGATTTTGTTAGCAATTGCTGCACATTTCGATTATGAGATTTGGCAGATGGATGTCAAAACGGCGTTCCTTAATGGTGACATTGAGGAAGAGTTGTATATGGTACAACCCAAGGGTTTTGTCGATCCTAAAGATGCTGACAAGGTATGGAAGCTTCAGTGCTCCATTTATGGACTGAAGCAAACATCCCGGAGTTGGAATCAACGTTTTGATAAAGTAATCAAAAACTTTGGATTTATACAAACTTATGGAGAAGCTTGTATTTACAAGAAAGTGAGTGGGAGCTCTGTAGCATTCCTAGTACTATATGTAGATGACATATTGTTGATTGGGAATGATATAGAACTTCTTAATAGCGTCAAAACCTATTTGAATAATAGTTTTTCAATGAAGGATCTTGGCGAAGCGGCATATATTCTAGGCATCAAGATTTATAGAGATAGATCAAGACGCCTAATAGCGCTTTCACAAAGTACATACTTAGACAAAGTTCTAAAGAAGTTTAGAATGGAAGATAGCAAGAAAGGGTTCGTGCCCATGTTGTCAGGTAAGACCTTGAGTAAAACTCAAAGTCCAGCTACGGCAGAAGATAGAGAGAAAATGAATAAAATTCCCTATGCCTCGGCCATAGGTTCTATCATGTATGCCATGCTGTGTACAAGACCGGATATAGCACATGCTGTTAGTTTAACTAGCAGATATCAAAGTGATCCTGGAATGGAGCACTGGACAGTGGTCAAGAATATCCTAAAGTACCTAAATAGGACTAAGGATATGGTTCTTTCCTATGGAGGTGATGAACAGCTTGTTGTAAACGGTTACACCGATGCTAGTTGGAACACCGATCTGGATGACTCAAAATCATAGTCAGGATACGTATTTATTTTGAATGGTGCTGCAGTGAGCTGGAGGAGTGCGAAGCAAAGCGTTGTGGTGAAATCTTCAACTGAATCGGAATACATAGCTGCTTCGGAGGCTGCACAAGAAGCCGTTTGGATGAAGGAATTCATTACTGAACTCGGCGTGGTTCCCAGTGCGTTGGACCCGATGGCCATCTACTGTGACAACACAGGTGCCATAGCTAATGCGCAGGAGCCAAGGTCACATAGCAAGCTGAAGCACATCAAGCTACGTTTCCACGCTCTTCGCGAGTATGTCAGAGATGGTGACATAAAGATTTGCAAAGTACACACTGATCTGAATGTGGCAGATCCGTTGACTAAACCTCTCCCTAGGGCAAAGCATGACCAACACCAAAACGCCATGGGTGTTCGGTATATTAGCATGTAATCTGGATTATTGACTCTAGTGCAAGTGGGAGACTGTTGGAGATATGCCCAAGAGGCAATAATAAAAGTGATTATTCTTATATCTTTGTGTTTATGATGAATGTTTACATCCCATGCTATAATTTTATTATTAGGAAACACTAATACTTGTGTGTTTTGTAAACATAAGAGAGTCCCTAGTAAGCCTCTTATTGAACTAGCTTGTTGATTAATTGATGATCATGGTTTCCTGATCATGGACATTAGGATGTGATTAATGACAAGGTTATATCATTAGGAGAATGATGTGATGGACACACACCCATAGTAAGCGTAGCATAAGATCAAGTCATTAAGTTCGTATTGCTGTAAGCTTTCAAATACATAGTAACCTAATCCTTCGACCATGAGGTCATGTTAATCACCATCACCGGATGGATACTTTGATGACATCAAACACTGCTTCGTAACTGGGTGGTCATAAAGGTGTCATTGGGTATTCTGAAAGTATGTGTTGAAGCGCATGGACCAAGTTTGGGATTTGTCCATCCATATGACGGATAGATATGCCCTAGGCCCTCTCGGTGGAATGTCATCTAGTTAGCTTGCAAGCATGTGACTGGGTCACAAGGGATGACATATCACGGAACGAGTAAAGAGTACTTATCAGTAACGAGGTAGAACTAGGTATGGAGATACCGACGATCAAACCTCGGATAAGTATAGTATCGTGAGACAAAGGGAATTGGTTTCGTATGTAAGTGGTTCAATCGATCGCGATGTCATTATTGAGTATGTAGGAGCCATTATGGATCTCCAGGTCCCGCTGATGGTTATTGATAGGAGATGTGTCTCTATCATGTCTGCATATTCACGAACCCTAGGGTGACACACTTAAGGTTCGAAGTTGTTTTAAGTAGATATGGAATATGCGTTGGAGACCGAATGTTGTTCGGAGTCTCGGATTGGATTCGGGACATCACGAGGAGATCCGGAATGGTTCGGAGAATAAGATACATATATAGGGGATCATTTTCTGAGTTAGGAAATGTTCCGGAGTGTTTGTATGAGGATTCTAGAAGGTTTCGGAATGTTCCGGAAGGTTCTAGAAAATATCTTGGAGTTTGCTTGAAAATCAAGATAGGGATCAAGGAGTCCTAGTGGGTCAAGACTAGGAGTCGTGGGGGAGGAGGACTCCTCCCCCCACTCCCCAACCCGCCGGCCATAGAGGAAGGGGCGCCCCCTCCTCCCTTGCTCTCATAACTCCAATCTCTGCCGCCTCTCTCCTCCACCTTTCTTCTGCACAGGCATTGGCGAAGACCTGCAGAATTCTCTACTCCACTACCACCACCACGCCGTCGTGCTGCTGGGATTCCGTGGAGAAGATCTACTACCTCCGCTGCTCGCTGCAACGGGGAGAGGAAGGTCTGCTTCGATTCCGCATGTGTGACCGACTGCGGAAGCGCTGCCGAAACAGTACAGGCTGGATGTCATGGACTTCATTTACCATGAGTTGTGTGATGCTATGTTCAACCGTCTGTCCATTCCCTGTGCACCCTACATTATGATGCTCATCCGTCACCTGCTTCCTGCTAAGGAGTTCCACATCGACTCGGTGCACAAGGCCAAGAAAATCTACAACAAGGTTCGGAAGACCTCACCCCTCCTCTGCTCCTGAGGGCCTCATGAGGGATGCTCGCATGCCCCATGTGCCTCCCGTTGCCCGTGAGATCAAGCAGCTGAACTGGTTCCAGCTTCACATTCTCTGCATGGGAGTGGACACACGCAAGGGTCAGTACAAGGCATACAAGCAGCGCCATGAGTTGACTCACTCCCAGCAGCTCATTCTCCACCACGTGTCCGGCGCTTCGGGTGCTCCTCTGGCTCCTACACCTCCCACTCCGTATTCTCGGTGGAACTCTTCCTCTGGGTTGAACTATGGTGAGCTGGAGCATCGCTTGTTCCCCTCTACGCCTGTTGCTGATGATGAAGATGAGGATGGTGACACTGAGGAGCTCGAAGATGAGGATGAGGAAGAGAATGAAGAAGCAGACGAGGACGAGGACTACGAGTGATCCCATGGGGCGCTAGCATCGCTCTTCTCCCTTTTTGGTGCCTCGATGCCAAAGGGGGAGAAGTAGTTCTATTAGGCTATCCGTGGATTTGCATGGGTCGGGCATAAGCACTTGCACTTTCCTATTCGTTATTTCTTTCTTATGCCCATTTAGCGTTGAACTTTAAATTCGTGATTTGTGGTTGTTTGAGACTTTATGTGGTTGTCTGGATTATGCCTATGGACTTCATATCATGGATTATGCTTATGGATCTATCTATTCATATCCTATTGTTGGAGGTTTATCACGGAAGGCGCGCTCATAATGGTTATCCGGTAATAATTGTGACTTATGTCAAGGATGCCTACTCTCTACTTCGGTGGTATGTGTTTATCGCTCATATCTCTATGGAATAGATTCACCTATTTGTGAGCATTTGTATTCCAATGCAAAACTCTATTATGCACACATTGAGGGGGAGTCTCTTTCATAGTTATCACTGTTTGTCTTGTGTCTTTCTCCTGCAAATCCTGGTATTGTCATCTAACACCAAAAAGGGGGAGATTGAAAGAACATTTCATGTTTTCCTATGTTTTGCGTGTTAGATAACAATACTATGGAGACTATTCATGTGCGCTAAGTGTGCAGGAAGTTTTGAGGGGGGCGGATAATCCGCCCCACTAAGGGCCGGATAATCTGGCCTACCTCATCGCTCAAAGGAAGCCAAGGCGCGTCGCTCGGTGTCCAGTCGGATTTTCCCCCAGAAAATCCGAACTGGGGCGGTTTTTCCTCCCCAGGCCAGATAATCTGGGTGTCGCATGGGCCGGATAATCTGGCCCCTAGTTTTCGAGCAAAAGGGGCCAAGGCGCGTCGCACGGTATCCGATCAAATTTTCTCCCGGAAAATCTGAAGTGGGGCGGTTTTTCCTCCCTAGGCCGGATAATCCGGCCCTCGCATATGGCGGGTAATCCGGCCCCCAGAAGTTGATCAAGGGCAAGCTCGGCGCGACGCTCTGATAGGGGCGGACTATCTGCCGGATATTCCAAGTCTGGGGCGGTGTTTTCCCCAGGCCGGATAATCCGTCCCTCACTTGGGCCGAATAATCTGGCCCCCAAAGTGTGCAACGGCTGGTTTTTGAAGGGGGTATAAATACCCCTTCTTCCCCAACGATCAGTACTCTTGATTCATTCGAAATTGACCAGACATTGCGCAAGAGCTCTCATTCTCGATCTCCCACTTCAACCACCCGAAGGTCTTGATCTTTGGTGGAATTTAAGGAGGAGAAGTTCATCATCATCATCAAGAATCAAGCGCTTCAACTCCTCTCCATTCACTTAGAGAAATCCCTGATCTAGTATTCTTGTCAATACCTAGATCTTGTTTATTGTATTTGACAACTTTGTTCTTGTGGCAGCTTGTTGTCATTTCGGGAGCCTCCAAGTTGTTGTGGAGTTGTTGCCCCGCTAGTTGTGTAAAGGCGTCGGTGCCCGCCTCGAAGGGTACCTATAGTGGAAGTGGAGCAGGCCTTTTGTGGCGAGATCCATCGGAGAACAGGGTGAGGCCTTTTGTGGCGTGGTGGTCTTAGTACCGCCCACCCCTCCAACACAGACGTACTTCCCTTAACAAGGAAGGAACTGCGGTCAAACAAATCATGTGTCTCCGCGTGCTTCACTTTGGTTTACTCGTTCCTCTTCCACTCGCTCTTTACTCGCTAGTAGATAGGTTTGTATATAGGAAAATTCCACCTAATAGTTTATCTAGAGAATTTACCCTTTTTGCTAAGCCTAAAATTGAAAAAGAATTAAAAATTGGTGCAGCACCTATTCACCCCCCCTCTAGGTGCCCATACGATCCATTTCACAAGCGATCTTAGTGAGCCCTCAATATCTGTAATCTAATGGCGCTCTACCAGGACTTCCCTCACCGTGCGCTACTTCCGAGCGTGCTTCGGGATCATAGCGAAAAGTTCGGGAGCAGCATCTCCAATGGTCCTACCATTAAGCCATCTATCCGTCCAAAAGAGAGATGTGTTTCCGCCCCCAACACTCATCTTAGTGGAGGCATCAAACACATGAAGCTCCATCCTCGAGAAGTGCATATCTATACCGCGCCAGGGGCGCAGCAGGTCTGTACGCATCCTCCAAAGCCATCTTGTCCGGAGACTCGTAGCCAGCCAAGTGAGGTCTGGAATCCCTAGCCCTCCATAGCTCAAAGGTTGGCACACTTTGTCCCAATTGATGTGGCAACTACCACCATTCGCATTGCGTCTGTCAGCCCACAGGAACCCCATCACAATCTTCTCCACCTGCTTGAGGACCTTTTTGTTCAGTTCAATCACCATAATTTGATGTAAAGGAATTGCCATGAGCACTGCCTTGGCAAGCGCGAGGCGGCCAGCCTTAGTCATCATGGATGCTTTCCAAGTCGGCAGGCGGTCAGTGATGCTGTCTACCAGGGGTTGGAGCGCTGATGCTGGAAGTCGTCTAGTCGTGAGAGGAATCCCTAGGTATTTGACGGGGAAGGTTGTCAGATGGCACTCCATCGTCATCGCCGCCTGTAGGGCCTCAACCTTGGTACATGCGATTGGAGACATAGAACATTTGGTGAAGTTGGTGTGAAGTCCGGAGGCTTCCCCAAAGAGCCCCAGGATAGCACGCACAGCGCGCAACTCCGTCTCATTTGGGTGGCAGAAGATGATCACATCATCTACCTATAGCGAAACGGACGTACCCAACCCCTGGGTGCGATAGGCCTCAACACTCCAGCTCCTTGGCCTTAGCCAACAACTTCTTGAGTGTGTTGGTAAACGACGCGAACAATATAGGTGACAAGGGATCTCCCTATCTCAGACCCCACGATGCCTAGTTGGGGGGGGCTGGCTCACCATTGAGCAACACCCGCGTGCTCGCCGTGGATAGCAGTATGGCACGAGTTCCCTGAACCTGGGTCCAAACCCCATCTTTCGGAGCACCTCAAAGATTAGAGGCCAAGAAACAGAGTCGAAGGCTTTCGCGATGTCCAGCTTAAGCATGACTCGTGGTTCCCTAAGTCGATGCAACAACCGCGCAGTCTGGTGAACCATCAGGAAGTTGTCATGGATGCAACGCTTTCTACATGTGCATGCCTGATAGCATATGATCGAAATCAATCAAGTAAAATAAGTTCAAGCAGGTGCTTGATGTGATCTATGAACTCTCAAAAGAATTTGGCCTTCCGGGAGCCTAGTTAGCTACTAGATATACTTTAATGGGCACATGTATGCTACAAATGTTTGATTTCACAAATTTTGTAAGTTCTCTTATGTTGAAATTCATGTAAAAGGAAGCATCATCGCATATTGTCTTCAGCTCAAAGTTTATGCTCTCTTATTGCAGGTTATGAAAAGACCATTGTATATATGTAAGCTAGAGATGGTTTTATTTAGGGGGGAAGGCTAAATTATTCACTATATTTTCCTTTTGTAACAGTGGTATTTGAACATATCTTTATTGCAAGCGAAGACATGCCAACTACGGCTATATCTTATTAATTTCATATCCTTCTCTATTTGTAAAAAAATATTATTCATTGAGTTGTATGCTTATTTTCCAACTTGCTATTTCTGTTCATTGATCTTTGCATTTAGGTAGATCAGGGATATGGTGCTACCTCTTGTGAGTATATGTACATTGCATGATGCGTGTATATCAATTGTTTTAGCTTATTGTTCAAACTCTTTGCTACTTCCTATTGGTGACCTTTGGTCTTCATTATCCATACCATATTCCCTAGAGTTAGGTGTTGCTACCTTGGATATGTTTGTTTTTGGTGTGTGCAAGTTATAGTGCTTTTGAGAATATGAGCCAAATTTTTGGTTGTTTCTTACCTGGCATATTTAGGGACAACATCAGTGCTTATTTCCGCACCATTTTTTTACACAAAACAATTTTAATCAGAGCTTGATTGTTAGTGTACTATATGCAGATATGAGATTTGGTAAACTACGGTATATACATTGACAAGGGTGTCAACGCTGGACCTAGAACCAGGAGGCTCTTTCACTTTCAGAAGGGATATCTCATACTGTCGCGAGAGGTTTACCTCGACAATGCTAGTGGGTGGCGGCACCCTGCCGTGGATGTTCCTAGGCTGCGAAGGAGCACAACCGACTGAAAAGGTGTGAATCTCATGGCATAGAATTCAATCTGAGTTTCTGAAACTGCATCGCCTCTTTAGTATTTGATTGTGAAATCTAACTTATTGAGGGAAAGAAATTTATGTGATATTTGGATGACAACAGTATGTATACCCATGTTGTGTGAGCATGTTTTTGGCTTGGTGCTTGGTGGTGGTCCTGGATTATTATGTTCAGATAACACAATATTGTTGTGACGTAATGGTGATTCTTAACCTGGAATTGGTCGTATCTTACTACTGGTTTGGCTCCGTTCTAGAAACTGATGACTGTTGCATGTTTTTTAACTTCACGTTGATGGTTATCTATTGTTTTACTTGCAGCTATGGAGTTGAGTAATCATCCAACCTATTTACGGGACTGTATGATTCATTGTTACCATATTTTGTTTTAGCAAGTGATGAACTATTTATACTTGGTAAATGCTATCTTTGGTATTGAGTGTCTTTATGTTCTCATTCAATATGCATCCATTATATGTACACATGAAGTGATGAACTATACTTGGTACATATAATATCTATCTGGGTATGTATGTGTTGCTATCTTAATTCTGTGATCACGTGTTTCACATAAGGATAAACTCGATCACTTTAATTATCTACCTATGGTATGTGCCCTTGATATTCCATCTTGCATGATGTATGGAATAGAAGATAGCAGGGGTAGCAAGTTCGATACAAAAAACTTAAGGACATAAACGATTGTCTTCAATACATGTTACTGTGAATACATCTGATTTCATGCAACACAGTCAACTTGGTGCCCAGCTGATTGCGGCAATATCCCCATTGTTATTGCCTTATATTTAGATTTAGTTCTTGCTTTTTCTCTTATCATGACACGACAGACTGTGTGTGGTCCTCTCTTTTGTCACCTTACCCATTGCAAAGCATATCTCAAGTGTGTTAGAGAATACTTTAGAAGTTTGTGTCCATGATAGCGACTCTATTCATTTCACTATAAGGTGGAGGCCTTCTTTTCATCAGATAAGGTTGATGCTCTTTCTATTATCAGCTATATGAACAAACTGAAGCTAGAGATATTAGAGAGACCCATATTCATTTTTGTGGTTCACATACATATTTCTTCTACACATATGATCTATAGATCATATGAAGCCACAAGTATGATGTTATCGTTTAGATAGTTATTATCTTGTTTCGCTAATGTTTAACATCACTGCATGTGATACATCTTTGTGCAGACCATTCTAAACTTTTATCAAAGAGAAGAGCTATCTGGACTAAGTTGAGGTCATCATTTCAGCCCGAGATTGCCATGAGAGACACAATTCCTTATGTTGTGCAACACCAATGTATGTTAAATTCGTATGATTCTCTTCAGAAGTTAGACGTAACTATGAAGAATTTGCCAAGTATGTCCTAGGTTTTATGTAGAACATGTGGCACTCATGCAAAATAAACTTCCGTTGTTTGTAGTCCTGATAGCCACAATTCCTTATGTTGTGCAACACCAATGTATGCTAGATTTATATCATTCTCTTCAAAAGTTAGACGTAACTACGGAGAAGTTGCAATGTCAAACCTCATTTTTTTGTCACTAGAAGTTCTGATAACCTCATCCATGCTTACACCTTGCAGTGGTGTTGTCTATAATTAACCAAAATAACACTCGAAATAACAAACATTGTCCATAGACTCCAAAAATGTAGAGATACTAGATTTAGGGGTGCGCCTTGGCGCACGACCCGTGAAATCCGTATTACATAGCATGATAAAAAAACTCCATATCCATACAGCCCTTTAGATCTTTTGGGCTTTAAACAGGGGAGGCCTTGATCTGAACATTATTTGGAAATTCTACTTCAGCTTCTTCGTATGGACTGCTAGGTCCGGTACGGCAGCGACAGGAAGGACTAGGGCTAGGGTTTCCAACACATGGAGTGACCTAACCGTGTCCTCTAAGTACCTGCGCCCTAGCTTATATAGGGAGTGAAAGTGGACTCCACTCACTTATGGTCCATTCACTAAAAGGCCTATATTAGTCACTACAAGTCCAACTTGCTGACTAAGTCCATGTATCTATTTGGGTCCAACCCAAATAGATTTCCTGTTTGGGTCTAACCCAAACTTGCTCCCGCTCTTAAGTGTGTGACCCGACAGGCTCATGGTAACCCGGACAGGATTCCGAGTCTCACTCGTGATCGATCAGTCGGTAGCGGCCCCTAGGAGAACATGCCGACTCCCAAGTACCCATAAGTCATGACGACATACCTTTTCAATGCGACTTTCGTCTGAGTCCCTTTTGCCTCACGGTATACCTTGTCAGACTATAGGCGAATGATCGTCATCCCTTAATTAGTCCGACTCTCTTTCTCGATCCGAGATAAGTGATTCATCCGACTAACTCTTAGTCGGTTGCCTCGGTTAACACTTAACCGAGACGCGCATGGCCATGCTTTCTGAATCATATCTTCCGAGAGGGACCAGAGAATATCTCTCTAGACGGAGGGGCAAAATCCCATCTTGGTCATTCACACCACGTAGCTAGATTCACAGTCGACCCGAACTCTGCCTTTATAACTGCCCATTGACGGAACAACGTTTGAGAGAACCTAAGTCGGTGATCCTCAACTCGGACTGTGCAATAACCTCAGGTCTAAGGATTACATTGATTGAGACCAGACCTGGGCATTTTTCAGGCCGGGCCTGACCAAGCCCGCCCGTGAAAATCCCAGGCCCGAGCCTGGCCCGGCCCGGCTGTCGGGCCTGAAAATCAAGCCCAGGCCCGGCCCGTGTTGCACATTTTTCCTCGGGCCGCGGGCTGGGCCTTTCCCTATTTTACGCATGCCTCAAGCCCGAGCCCGGCCCGTGACACCTTCAGGCCGCAGAATTGGAGCCCAGGCTCGGCCCGCGGGCCTCAAAAGCCCGGCCCGCTGGGCTTTTTTCGGGCCAGGCTGCCCATGCCCAGGTATAATTGAGACATGCAAATGATGACTTGTTCGTTGCATCTCAATATGGGTCAGTCCGACTCGCTAAACTCTTTAGCCGAATCCGTGTAAGTCGGAATAGCATCTCCATGCCCATGACAAGTGGAACCTAGTCATCTGTCGACTTTCACATTGGTCTAAGCTGCGTGTCCAGCACAACCTCAATGACAAAAAACAATTAGTATGAACAACATGAATATATAGTTCCACAATCGAATCACATATTCGATGATACATATCAGTAGTTCATACATGGACCATAACTTTATGAATACATTGGGAAATATCATCAACCATGATTGCCTCTAGGGCATATTCCCATCATGAGATGTTATTTTAGATTGATTATTGATTCTATCATGTCTTTGTTATTTGTGATGTTGCATGCTTTCCGTTGTTAGTAGCTATCTTGGCCAAGTAGATGCTAGCAACTCCAAGATTTAGTATTTATGCTCGATAGTGGGTTCATGCCTCTAGTAATCTGGGGAAGTGACAGAAATCTCTAAGGTACTAGATGTGTTGTTGCTACTAGGGAGAAACCAACAATCCATTGTTCATAGAACAATCGTATTGTTTACTTTACATGCAATACGTAATGCAATTATCTGTTGCTTGCAACTTAATACTAGAGGGGGTTCGGATGATAACCTGAAGGTGGATTATTAGTCATAGATGCAGTTGGATTACGGTCTATGTATAATATTGTAATGCCCAATCGAATCTCAAAGGAGTCAAGATGATTAGTATATGCTTGTATGCTTTCTCGATGTTTGTCAATTGCCCCATTGTAATTTGTTCACCCAGCATGTTATCTATCTTAAAGAGAGCCACCACTAGTGAACTATGGACCCCGGTCCTTTCTTTTACCATCAATCTATAATTGTTTACTATTTTCTGTTTACTTTCTGCAAACTATTACCTTCTTCCACACAATACGTTTAATCCTTTGTTTTCAACAAAGCCGGTGAGATTGACAACCTCACTGTAAGTTGGGGGCAAAGTTCTGTGGTTGTGTTGTGCAGGTTTCCACGTTGCTGCTGGCGCCGGTAGTGCGCCCTGCCAAAGGCCAGCTAGCAACACCTTTGAGGTGTTTCCTTGCTCCTACTGGTTCGATAACCTTGGTTTCATAACTGAGGGAAAACTTGCTGCTGTGCTCATCATACCTTCCTCTTGGGGTTCCCCAACGAGCTCAATACATTTTGGGCCATCAAGGTCCAGGCACAAGATAAACTCACTCCACAATGAAGCAAAAAATTGTGCATATGGACGTAGTTTCGGATATTCTGTTACTAATTGGAGCCAAGTATACCTAAAAGGCTGAAGGATAAAACTTTCTATTTGTAGTTCCAATGATTTCAGCTTCTTCAGTTCTTCGTTATTGAGTTGTCATCTCTGTCATCGGATTAAGGAAGTTTTGTTCATGAAGTGCAACTTTCTATGGGTTCTTCTACTGCTCTGGCAAGTTACGGTTTTCTTTTGCATGGCCTCTTCAGATCTTGAACAACTGAATTGGCGCTTGAGCTTTTTAGTAGGCACAAAGACCAAGGTTTCATGCACGACCGCATAGTCTACAACATTGTTTCTTCATGGTTGTTTCAAACATTTAGATCTAGATATTTCCTATGACATTTTGATTGACATATGCATACCTAGGTATATGCACCTTAAAGAAGCATTGGGGATATTTGAGCTCATGTTCGATAATGGGTAATTCCCAACATTGTTACCTGCACAATTCTTGTCGATGGTTAATTGGTGAAGCCTCTCTACTTATGGATAAAGATCGCCAATATCAGTAGTATGATATATGAATACCATAGGCATATGCACCTTAAAGAAACATTGGGGATATTTGAGCTCATGCTCGATAATGGGGTAATTCCCAACATTGCCAACTGCACAATTCTTGTCAACGGTTAATTGGTGAAGCCTCTCTACTTATGTATAAAGATCGCCAATATTAGTAGTCTAATATATGCATACCATAAGCATATGCACCTTAAAGAAGCATTGGGGATATTTAAGCTCATGCTCGATAATGTGGTAATTCCCAACATTGTTACCTGCACATTTCTTGTCAACCGGGTGAAGCCTCCCTACTTATGGATAAATACGCCAATATCATCACTGGCTTGTGCAAAGTCAATAAATTCACTGATGTGTGGGTACTTTACGCAGACATGACAAAACATGGCTATGTTCCATATAGAGCTCACACATCCATATGTTATTATTAATTCTGCATTCAAATTATTGTTCATTTGAATCATTAACCCTCTCACGACGGAACTTAATTAGAGCCACTATAAATTTAATTAAAGTAGGAAGAGAACTGTTTGGTTCAGAAATAAATTAAACATACAAATTGGAGATGCTTCATCAAATAAGTTTGAGGCAACAATGACCATTTTCAGATATGCGAGGCTAATAAACAATCAGTCGCGTACTACTGAGTAATGACATGGAACAAAGTACCTTTGAAAAAACAACTGCTCATAGATGAAGATTGTTAGCTGCAACTGCTAGAATATGCAAAACTTGCTTCTCACCTTGATGTATGCGCCCGTGGTAAAATAGTTCCCCGTCCGACACTGGAAAAGTAACAAATACAGAGTGGAGAATGGGAATGATCAGAAAACACAACACCTGGACCGCATACAATACAACTTCAAAGAAAAATGCTCGGAGAGACTGGAGAAGGTGGCCTAGGGAAACCAATCATGTTGGCCTTGAGAGAAACAGAGACATGGCCGAGTGTAAAAAACAAGAGTTTGCCTGTAGAAGGTGACATTGGTGTCATAGCCACCTAATCCAACGACTGCATATGGCTACACAAACTAATCTACTTAAAATAGCCAATTTACATCTGGAGCATGTAAAACAAAGGTAGAAATCAGTATTTACTGATACAGATATTAATAAGCTATAAAGAGATGATATTTTGTTCTTCATTTAAAGGAAAAATATATGCTAGATATACTACCATGTACAAAATTGAATACCATGAAAAGATGGCCTACGCAGAGGAGAAGTGGAGACAAAGCAGCGCCAGACTTGAAAAAACTATATACACGGGTGGTCTTATTCATGAGAGTGAATTTTATCTCTAAAAATATACATCACGTGAAGGCCTAGGCTAGGCAACTTCATCGTGTGTTACATAAATACTATCTACAGGAAATGTTGGTATGAAAAGCTGAATTACTACTAAGTTTAGATTATCCTATGTGATTTTGCTTTATTCGTAAGATATAAAACCTCCATAGAGATATTACAGACTTGCATCATGATTTCCTACACAAGTGCCCCCATTTACTTTTAAATTGACATACTGCAATATTGGTTCAGATCTTTCAGTTGCAGGGCATCTCCTGTTTTATGATCGCACTACCTTGGGGTGCAGCTAGGTGGTATTAGTATTAGATACTTCGTAATGATAATGATATATGTTTCCATGCAAATACGATGTGTTTATAGGTTTGTATTCTTGCATCATATTTCTCTAGGAAGCCACAAGCCCAGAACCAAAGCTAAAGAAGACAATGCATAGGGAAATTGTACCTGTTGAAATATAATATATCAATACATAAAATGCAACAGGGGCTTGTTGAGTACCTCCATAAACCAAATTCTATTATGAAATGGCAGATCACATATGGTTCTTCCTTGCATTCACAATATCATGAAACTTAAAAGTCATGCACACCGTATCTGAAAAATAGATATCCCGTAAATCACAAATATCACGTTAGGTATTAGGCTAAATTAATATAGATACCTACAAATTTCCAGTTTGTTCATCAATAATCTTATTTATTTTATAGCTTCGTGACCCATTAATCCATATAGGCCCAACTAAAAATTAAGAAAATAGATATAATGTGCAGAAAATGAGAGAGCTCTTGATTGTTCCATGTGCATGCAACACAAAGAAATTTAGCGAATAGAAGAACAAAAAGCCTTCAGCCCTCACCTCCCATGGAGACTAGTTTGACGAATCCAAATTTGTGCGCGAATGAGGGAGCATCAGGGTGCTGAACCAAAAAGAAAACGCAAGATTAGAGCCTCTCTCTTCGCACGGATACAACCCTGCAAACGCAGAAATAAATGTCAACCTTTACCTTTGTATCCTATACGGGCACACCAGAAAAACATAGCATCCTTCTCCAAGTTATTCTCTGGGCACAAAGAGAGTAGAATATGTGACTACACAAAACCATCATAGGGTTAATCCTGAGAGTTTGGAAGTGTGTCGACCTAATATTACTCAATAGACCAAAACTAATGAACATACATCTAGCTAAAACCAAAATAACATGCACAAAAAGAAACACTGAAATATATCTTCAAAAATACAAGTGTTGTTAGTTGCAAATTATTTCCTCATTTGTTTAAGTAAAGGTAGAGACATCACCATCCTTATTTATGGAAGTTTATAGATATTCTAACAAAATTCGCAAAAAAAATACGTCTTATATGTTAATTAGTACTGCTATACTGAAGAAAACAAGGAAGCAAAGCTGTAGGGAGCAAAGAAACTATAATGTTCTAGATATTTTGTTTAGCTACAAACCAAAGAGGTGAAAGGTGGTTATTACCATATAATGATTAGATCAGACTGCACAAAAGAACACGAAGTGCACAACATAAACTACTGACAATGGCACAACATGGAGCTAACTGCTAACAAAAACTACATGTAATATAACTGCAATATTATCCAGATCATCTTTTTTTGAAATGTGTCAACTCTAATAAGTAGCTTGGGCACCAAATGTTTGCGGATATCGTCTTCATATATCGGAATGGGCATTGCATGTTTGCAGCTCTCGTCTGATATATCTAAAATTAGTTGTGTGAGCATCTTGGTCCTACAAATAGTTGTGAACAAACAACTTTTTTTTGTCTGAACCACTGCAAATTCAGATGCCAAATAACACTACTGGACCGAGGTGGTGGACAAGCCGGAGAAAGATCCCTGGAATCAGGTGTACAGTGCAAATTGCAAATATGTAAATGCTCCATGACTCTTGCTGATTTGCATGCGACCTGTCTATCCGATTTGGTGCTTGCGAAGGAGCGCCATAGGCTCTTCAGAACGTGGGCTGACAAGTAGGTGAAGGTCAAGTGCCACCATGTGACCACTGGCTGAAATAAAATGTAGGTATTCGGTGTTTTCAGTATGGGCGCGTTAAATCTTGGATGCATATGTAATTTATGCTTACGTGATTTAGACTAAACCAGTAGTTCCCTGTAATTTTTTTGCGTGTCGAACTGTTTTTTCCTTGATCTACCAAGCAGGTCTAGTACACCCACAACATGGCATCTATTGTGTGGTCTTTGCATTGTGAGTTCTACCTACTTTTTTACGAACAGTGATTACTAATTAGATTTATTCAGTGTACTCATGGGCGAAGGAAGTTAGGTTTAATATTTGACCAGGGTTCAGTTGATAGCTTCGTACCTTGTTCCCTTGCGGAGTACATCCATATTGTTTCATTTCATTGTTCGGAACATAGCGAACTGGTCAAAGTGGTGTAAGTAGATAGCACATGTTAGTATGTTAACGGAGATAATCGAGACAGAATAAAAGGTGCAGATGTAGTAATTTCATATGGTTAGAATAGCACCACTGGAAACATCTTGTTTGCAAAGGATCATATTAAAATTGTGCTAGGAAGTATCTATGAAAGCACAGTTTTAATTTCTAAACATATATCAGAGTAATTCAGTGCATTCAGCTCATTAGATTGTGCATACATAAAACTACAGAACCAGGAATTTACGAAATATCTTGCAATCTTGTTCTATAAACTTCACTCTCAGAATCAGTTACAAATCCTAACCTATGAATGTATCATATGTGACCAATCTGTTATGCATAAACATCATCGACTGTCATCACCCGAACAAATACCTCATGCCTGGGATGAGATCCATCCACGTTGGTCTCACGTGGCCTCTTTTGCCAATTCCCTTCAAGAAGCGGGTGGAGCAAAAATCAAAAAAAGAAGCAGAAATTAACATGGGTCAATTGACTGATGCAAATCGTGTACGGAAGAATCTAGGCATATGTGTACTTGAATCTGTCTCTTTTCCTTCAATCTGCAGCGGTAAGAGCTTCCTCACATGGCGTTGTATGCCTTATCTGCATCTCCAGGGATGAGCAATTGAGGACCTGGGCTATGGTAGAGATAGATAGGGAGGGAGGGGGGAGGGAGAGACCTGCTCGTGCTGCCTGCATGCGCCAAGGACGACGGTGACGGTGCTGGAGACACGTACGGCGGTGTACGTGGGTAGGGCCTGGAGATTGTTGGCCCAGCCCCGAACGCCGAGTGCAGTCCGGCGTGACGACAACGCTGATCCGACAAGTAGCGCGTACGTACAATAAGGATCAGCCCAGCTAAGCTAGCTAGCTGATCAAAATATCAACTCACACGAGTACGTGAAAAACAATGTTGATGGCCACAGGGGCGTATCGCTCCTGTTGTTTCGTTCGTATTGATTCTCACGGTCTGAGTTACAAGCTAGCTATTATAGGGATATAAATACTAGACTTAGTACCAACCGAGTCGAACAATAACTAGTGAACTACCCGGACTAGAACACCGTATCCTAGTCGTACTCTACGGAACGAAGCACACGACGCCGTGGGGTAGCGCGTACGTACAATAAGGATCAGCCTAGCTAAGCTAGCTAGCTGATCAAAATACCAATTCACACGAGTACGTGAAAAACAATGTTGATGGCCACAGGGGCGTATCGCTCCTGTTGTTTCGTTCGTATTGATTCTCACGGTCTGAGTTACAAGCTAGCTATTACAGGGATATAAATACTAGGCTTAGTACCAACCGAGTCGAACAATAACTAGTGAACTACCCGGACTAGAACACCGTATCCTAGTCGTACTCTACGGAACGAAGCACACGACGCCGTGCCGGCGTCGGGTCGTGATTATTCCTAACAATCACCCCCCTAAGCACGATGTGCTCGTCTTCATAGCTTGAACCCCGATCCTTCCTCGCATCTCCGCAAACTTCACTCATCCCAAAGATTTAGTTAGGATATCCGCAAGCTGATCATCGGTGCAAACATAGTTGACTTCAATCTTGCTTTCTTCTATGCACTGCCGTATATAGTGATACTTCGTATCAATGTGCTTACTCCTGTCATGGTGCACTGGATTCTTGCATAAAGAAATTGCAGACTTGTTGTCAATATTGAGCACCACTCGTTCCGCCTTCCGATTGGTGAGATCACCAAGTAGACTCCTTAGCCACACACCTTGACACGCCGCAGTTGCAGCCGAAATATACTCAGCTTCACATGACGATTGTGCCACCACTTTCTGCTTTTGTGATAACCAACTTACTATGCTTCTTCCCAAGAAATATACCATGCCCGAGGTACTCTTACGGTCGTCTATATCTCCTGCCATGTCGCTATCACTGTAGCCAAGTAGCGTCACCTCCTCCTTCTCTTTCGAGTAGACAATACCAAAGTTTGTAGTACCTTTGATATACCTGAGTATATGCTGCACGGCTGTCCAATGCTCCGTTGTGGGTTCTTCCATGAAGCGACTCGCATAGCCAATGGAATAGGCCAAGTCCGGTTTGTGTTAATGAGATACCTCAAACTTCCGACCACACTCCTATACTCCGTTGCATCAACCGCGGATGCTTCACTCCTTTTGCTCAGTTTAAGACGAGGTTCCATCGGAACATGAGTTGGATTGCACTCTTCCATGCCACACTTCTCGAGTATCTTCTTTGCATATGCCTCTTGGCATAGCGTGATCTCACCCAGCTTTTGATGTACCTCGATCCCAAGGTAGTAGCTCAACAAGCCTAGATCACTCATCTTGAATAACTCCTTCATCTGTAGCTTGAACTTTGCAATCTCCTTCTCATCCGCTCCAGTTATCAATAGATCATCAACATAGATGTCAACTAGTAGATGATCCCTTCCTTTACCTCACTTATACATCGCATGCTCTAGTGGGCTCTTCTCGAATCCGAGAGAGATCAATGTACGATCAAGCTTGATGTTCCACACTCGAGGGGCTTGCCGTAGCCCATACAACGCCTTGTGTAGCTTCAAAACTTTGTGTTCTTCACCCTCCTTGATGTATCCCGGTGGTTGCTTCACATAAACTTCTTCGAACTCACATTCAAAAATGCGGATTTCACATCCATGTGATGCAATTTCCAAGATTCTTGAGCCGCGAGAGCAATAAGTAATCTCACCGACTCCATCCTTGCGACGGGAGCGAATACTTCTTCGAAATCCACACCTTGCTCTTGTACGTATCCCTTGGCCACTAGCCGAGCTTTGTGTTTCACCAACTTCCCTTCGGCATCCTTCTTGATCTTGTACACCCACTTGAGCTCTATGGCCTTGTGATTGTTGGGTAGATCGACAAGCTCCCATGTATTGTTGTCATTGATCAATCCCAACTCATCATCCATAGCACGACGCCAACACTCCTCCGTATTAGCGTCCTCGAATTTCGTCGGCTCCTCGGTGAGTAAACACCGACCTCTACCTCGTCCGCACCGGCGGAGAACCTCCGGTGGATACAACTCCAAAACGTTTCGCAGTTTCTTCGGAGTAGGTGGCCGTCCCCTTGGTTCCTGTACAGTCAGAGGAGACGCCGAAGCTGACGAAGTACTTGCCGCATGATCTGCTGTAGTAGCGCTTGTATCAGCATCACCAGAAGCTAGCAACGTAGCCGTTCGAGTCGATCCTGATGAGTCCTCCTCCAGCGCGCGGTCTTGTGTTTGTTCTGGACTGGCGTTGCTAGTCCCTCCTAGATGAGCTCCCGTATACGGCCACGTACGACCGTGACCAGATGTTGTTGGGACTCCTGGGCTTCCACGTGCAGCTCCTCCTGCTAGGCATGTACTTGGACTTGGGACTCCACGTGCAATTCCTGCTGCTGGATTACTCCCGATCGGAGAGCCTCCTCCTGGGCCAGCTTCTGGTCTCCCCGCTTGAAGCGTCCATGCATGGACTACCTGGTGGCGTCCCAGTGCCCCACGGCGTGTCCCCGCCTCGTGATTCTTCAGCTCGTGAAGTTCTTGCCGTCCTCGAATCCGTACATGCCGGAGTAGATGCATCACTGCCCGTCCTGTCCGTGCTCGATCCAGATTGATCATCTGCATGCTCAACATCACTGTAAATAACAGTAAATATCTCATCAGATATCGACTGTACCGGTTCCGCGGATCCCCAATTCCATGAATTCTCCTCCTCGAAGAGTACGTCACGCGTCACCACCAATTTTTTGTTCACCGGATTGTACGTGCGATATGCCTTCGTACCGGCTTCATAGCCGATCATGACCATTGGAGTGCTTCTGTCCGCCAACTTGGTTGTATGCCCGGACACCGTCTTCAATGCGCCACACACCCGAAAGTGCGAAGATGATCAACCGAGGGCTTGTGTCCGTACCATGCTTCATACGGCGTCATGCCAGCTACACTCTTAGTTGGCGTCATGTTCAGTAAATAGACATCTCTACTAACTGCCTCGCCCCAAAACCTGCCTGGCATGCCTTTGCTCTTCATCATGCTGCGTGCCATGGCCACCATGGTTTGGTTCCTTCTTTCCACAACACGTTTTGTTGCGGTGAATATGGTGCGGTGAGATACCGCCGGATCCCATTAGCTTCGCAAAAGGCCTTGAATTCATTGGAGATGAACTCAACCCCCCCCCTCCCCCGATCGGTACGGAGGGCCTTCAACTTGGCATCGGCCTCTACTTCGGCCGCCATCTTCACGATCTTGAAGGCTTGCAAAGCTTGATCCTTCGTCTTCAGCAACACAAGCCACATGTATCTACTGAAGTCGTCGACGATGAGCAAGAAGTACTTGTTCCCAGCGTGGGTCGCCGGCGTAATCGGTCCGCACAAGTCTCCATGGACCAACTCAAGAACCTTGCTCGCTCGATATTGTCCCTCCCTTGGAAACGGTGTTGGAGATATGCCCAAGAGGCAATAATAAAAGTGATTATTATTATATCTTTGTGTTTATGATGAATGTTTACATCACATGCTATAATTGTATTATTAGGAAACACTAATACTTGTGTGTTTTGTAAACATAAGAGAGTCCCTAGTAAGCCTCTTGTTAAACTAGCTTGTTGATTAATTGATGATCATGGTTTCCTGATCATGGACATTAGGATGTGATTAATAACAAGGTTATGTCATTAGGAGAATGATGTGATGGACACACACCCATAGTAAGCGTAGCATAAGATCAAGTCATTAAGTTCGTATTTCTGTAAGCTTCAAATACATAGTAACCTATTCCTTCGACCATGAGGTTATGTTAATCACCATCACCGGATGGATACTTTGATGACATCAAACGCCGCTTCGTAACTGGGTGGTTATAAAAGTGTCATTGGGTATTCTGAAAGTATGTGTTGAAGCGCATGAACCAAGATTGGGATTTGTCCATCCATATGACGGATAGATATGCTCTGGGCCCTCTCGGTGGAATGTCATCTAGTTAGCTTGCAAGCATGTGACTGGGTCACAAGGGATGACATATCACGGAACGAGTAAAGAGTACTTATCAGTAACGCGGTAGAACTAGGTATGGAGATACCGACGATCAAACCTCGGATAAGTATTGTATCACAAGACAAAGGGAATTAGTTTCGTATGTAAGTGGTTCAATCGATCGCAAAGTCATCGTTGAGTATGTGGGAGCCATTATGGATCTCCAGGTCCCGCTGATGGTTATTGATAGGAGATGCGTCTCTATCATGTCTACATATTCACGAACCGTAGGGTGACACACTTAAGGTTCGAAGTTATTTTAAGTAGATATGGAATATGCGTTGGAGACCGAATGTTGTTCGGAGTCTCAGATTGGATTCGGGACATCACGAGGAGATCCGGAATGGTCCGGAGAATAAGATTCATATATAGGGGATCATTTTCTAAGTTAGGAAATGTTCAGGAGTGTTTGTATGAGGATTCTAGAAGGTTTCGGAAGGTTTCGGAATGTTCCGGAAGGTTCTAGAAAATATCTGGAGTTTGCTTGAAAATCAAGATAGGGATCAAGGAGTCCTGGTGGGTCAAGACTAGGAGTCGTGGGGGAGGAGGACTCCTCCCCCCACCTCCCAATCCGCCGGCCTAGAGAGGAGGGGAGTCCTACAAGGACTCCCCCTCCCCAGGCGCCCTCCCTTCTTTAAATAGAGGGGTAGGGGCGCCCCCTCCTCCCTTGCTCCCATAACACCCAATCTCTGCCGCCTCTCTCCTCCACCTTCTTCTGCATAGGCATAGGCGAAGCCCTGCATAATTTTCTACTCCACCACCACCACCACGCCATCGTGCTGCTGGGATTCCGTGGAGAAGATCTACTACCTCCGCTGCTCGCTGGAACGGGGAGAGATGGTCTGCTTCGACTCCGCACGTGTGACCGACTGCGGAAGCGCTGCCGAAACACGGCGCCGGAAGGATCGTCCACTTGACCGACTGTGGAAGCGCTGCTGGAACGCGACGCCGGAAGGATCGTCCACGCGATCTTGAGATCGGCAAGTGATCGACTACATCAACCACGAGATCTATCTCGTTAACACTTTCGGATCTACGAGGGTTAGTTCCTATCTATCTCGTTGCTCATGTCTAGTAGATTAGATCTTGGCTTTTATCTAGATTAGATCTAGGTTTTGTTCGTTCTTGCGGTAGAAATTTTTTGTTTTCCATGCTACGAACCCATCAAACGGGGCTCGCCTTTGTTTCCCAATGAGATAACCGTCGCACAATTGCTCAACGTGATTGGCACACGGTAACCCACGCACCATCTCCTTCTGTCCAAGTTGTCGAAGAGCTTGAAAATTTAGATGTCCGTAGCGTGCGTGCCACTTCCACGCCGAGTCTTCCATGCTTGTCATCAAGCATACTGGATCCGCCCGATCCAGATTGAGGATGTAGAGTCTATTCTTCGACCTCTCCACCTTCATGATGAGTTGCCTTTGGCGGTCATATCCCCACAGGAATTCATCCTCCAACACGATCTTGCATCCACGCTCCCCGAGCTGACCAAGAGTGATGATGTTGGTCTTTAGCTTGGGAATATAGTACACATCAGTGAGTACCTTGTGACCTCCATCCTTCAACTCAAACAGGACAATGCCTCGCCCTGCAATCTCCACCTTCGACCCATCGCCGAATCAAACGGAGCCTCCCACCATGAGGTTTAACTCAGAAAACTGGGCCTTGTCACCGGTCATGTG
>CAJUXJ010000234.1:0-62813 GCA_910589775.1 Avena eriantha
TGCAATGACACTGGGTGTGGGTTCATGATATGGTTTGTAAGAAGAACACATGTGGCAATGACTCTAGCTATCGATCATGAAAAGAGCACGCATGCGATGACTCTAGTTGTGGTTCATGGAAGAGCAGACATACAATGACACTGGTGGATCCATGTGTGGTTCATGGGAAGAACACACATGCAATGACACTGGTGGATCCATGTGTGGTTTGTGGGAAGAACACACATGCAATGACTCTAGCTGTGGTTAATGAGAAGAGCAGACATGCAATGAAACTGGTGGATACATGTGTGGTTCATGAGAAGAACACACATGCAATGACACTGGTGGATCCATGTGTGGTCTGTGGGAAGAACACAAATGCGAGGACACCAGTGGATCCATGTGTGGTCTGTGGGAAGAACACACATGCAATGACTCTCGTGGATCCATGTGTGGTTTGTGAAAAGAAAAGACATGCAATGACTCTAGCCGTGGTAATGAGAAGAGCAGACTGCAATGACACCGGTGGATCCATGTGTGGTTAATGAGAAGATAAGACATGCAATGACACTGGGTTTGGTTCATGATATGGTTTATAAGATGAACACACATGCAAGGACTCTAGCTGTGGTTCATGAAAAGAGCACGCATGCAATGACTCTAGCTGTGGTTCATGAGAAGAGCAGACATACAATGACACTGGTGGATCCATGTGTGGTTCATGGGAAGAACACACATGCAATGACACTGGTGGATCCATGTGTGGTCTGTGGGACGAACACACATGCAATGACACTGGTGGATCCATGTGTGCTCCATGGGGAGAACACACATCCAATGACACCGGTGATATGTGGTTTGTGAGAAGAACACACATGCAATGACTCTAGCTGTGGTTCATGAAAGGAGCAGACATGCAATGACACTGGTGGATCCATGTGTGGTTCATGGGAAGAACACACATGCAATGACACTGGGTGGATCCATGTGTGGTCTGTGGGAAGAACACACATGCAATGACACTTGTGGATCCATGTGTGGTCTGTGGGAAGAACACACATGCAATGATACTGGTGATATGTCGTTTGTGAGAAGAACACACATGTAGTGACTCTAGTTATGGTTCATGAAAAGAGCAGACATGCAATGACACTGGTGGATCCATGTGTGGTTCATGGGAAGAACACACATGCAATGACTCTGGTGGATTTATGTGTGGTCTGTGGGAAGAACACACATGCGATGACACTGGGTGGATCCATGTGTGGTATGTGGGAAGAACACACATGCAATGACTCTGGTTATATGTGGTCTGTGAGAAGAACACACATGCAATGACTCTAGCCGTGGTTCATGAAAAGAGCAGACATGCAATGACACTGGTGGATCCATGTGTGGTCTGTGGGAAGAACACACATGCAATGACTCTGGTGATATGTGGTTGGTGAAAAGAACAGACATGCAATGACTCTAGCTATGGTTAATGAAAAGAGCAGACATGCAATGACACCGGTGGATCCATGTGGGGTTAATGAGAAGAACACACATGCAATGACACTGGGTGTGGTTCATGATATGGTGTGTGAGAAGAACACACATGCAATGACACTGGTGGATCCATGTATGGTCTATGGGGAAATGACACCGGTGATATGTGGTTTGTGAGAAGAACACACGTGCAATGAATCTTGATGTGGTTCATGAAAAGAGCAGACATGCAATGACACTGGTGGATCCATGTGTGGTTCATGGGAAGAACACACATGCAATGACACTGGGTGGATCCATGTGTGGTCTGTGGGAAGAGCACACATGCAATGACACTGGTGGATCCATGTGTGGTCTGTGGGAAGAACACACATGCAATGACACTGGGTGTGGTTCATGAAAAGAGCAGACATGCAATGACACTGGTGGATCCATGTGTGGTGCATGGGAAGAACACATGCAATGACTCTGGTGGATCCATGTGTGGTCTTTGGGAAGAACACACATGAGATGACACTAGGTGGATCCATGTGTGGTCTGTGGGAAGAACACACATGCAATGACTCTGGTGATATGTGGTCTGTTAGAAGAACACACATGCAATGACTCTAGATGTGGTTAATGAGAAGAGTACACATGGAATGACACCGGTCGATCCATGTGTTATTAATGAGAAGAATACACCTGCAATGACACTGGGTGTGGTTCATGATCTGGTTTGTAAGAAGAACACACATGCAATGACTCTAGCTGTTGTTCATGAAAAGAGCACGCATCCGATGACTCTAGCTGTGGTTCATGGGAAGAGCAGACATACAATGACACTGGTGGATCCATGTGTGGTTCATGCGAAGAACATACATGCAATGGCACTGGTGGATCCATGTGTGGTTCATGGGAAGAACTCACATGCAATGACACTGGTGGATCCATGCGTGGTTCATGGGAAGAACACACATCCAATGAACTCTAGTGGATCCTTACGTGGTTTATGAGTGCTTTATGAGAAGAACACACATCCAATGAACTCTAGTGGATCTATCTTGGCATAATTTGATGTATGCCATGATGTATTTCATTGTACAAGACACTCACTTTCCATTTTTATACTACTCGGTATCGCCCTTGGTTTATGTGGTACTACTCAGTTTTGCCCCCCCCCCCCTTCTCTGTCTTTCGTAGAAGCAAAAATCTGTGCACACCTTGTCTGCTACTCCCTGATTGGTTATCCCAGTTTTCACACGGATCGTGCGCACCAACCGTTGATTCTGTGCGATCCAACGATGATCGTTGCACACGTCGTGCCCTTCACAGTACAGCGTGAGACAGCACAGACATCTCCCTCAGCGAGACTTCTCCAAGAAGGAACACGTTGCCGTCTATGGAAAAAGTCGTCGAGCGGTCATGTCATGTTTAATCAAGTCTGAAAAGCCTACTACTGCTACTACTACACCACAACGCATGTGCCATCGAGTGCACGGTCTTTGATGGACAGCTGCAATTTATTGCCACTTGATTTTAATAAGACATATCCCATTTTTTATGCAACAGCTCTCAATCGCCAATTTTAGGGCCGTGTCAAACTTCGTACATAGAAATTGTGTGTGCGCCCTTTGCATGCGGCTCAATACAGAACTGCCATGCATGGCCCGGGAAAAAACGTGACGTACCGTGCGCGTGTCACGGTGCACGGTGCAGTCGACTGCGCGGCGCGTTGCACGGTGGTGCAACGAAACGTGCCTTGCTTCTATCCACCTTAACTATAGAGCCCCTCTCCGCACACCCACTCCCACTCTCGCTCACTATCCCCACGAACCCTCTCAACTGTCCCACCAGCATCTGCAAACTCCCGAGAATACCCCGTCCGCGCCGGCGATGGCCGAGGAGGATAAGGTGGCCATCGTCGCCTCCGTCGCCACCGGCGAGGAGGCCCCCGTCTCCTCGCCGGTCCCCCTCGACGCGTTGAAAGCAGCCGCTGTCCCTGTCCAGGCCCCAGTGGAGGCATCGATGACAGCCGCCGTTCCCGTCCAGGCCCCCGTCCCAGCTACCGATGGAGCCGCCGAAGAGGAGGCCCCCACCGATCACAAGCAGATCACGCACTTCTTGGGCACCTACGATCCAGATAAGTACATCGCTCCGCTAAACCCATACGACACTGGCATCGACGAACTATGGTCGGAGGTAACTAGGGTTTGCTCCCCTCCCCTGGTTCTTCTACCGTTTTTTAGAAATAATGGGCTAATCTATTTAAAATTTAGCTGGTATTGTCCTGTTTAATATTCTGGAATTAATCGAAATTGTGCCTAATTATCCAACACCGTTCCCATCGTTGGATGCTAGATCTTGGTTTATTAGGATTCGCTTGTTTGCAGTTTGATTGCTCGATCTTCTTACATCATCTACTCCCCCATTTTCCTTTTCTTCCAATAGGTTTCCGGCAGCAACGTCTGCAGTGATGACGAGTCCATTCACACCAAGGCTCGTCAGGTGCTGAGGAGACTGCGGGCCAGCCAGTACGACGACTACCTCACGGGCCCCTACTACAGCTGCCCCTTCCGCAAGGGGATCGCCTACTTCTTGACGAGTCGCGTCGCTGGCGGCACCGACTTCAACACCTTACTAAAGCATGCAGAGGCCACGGGCTCCGGCATCCACAAAGGTGGCAAGCGTGAGATCGTGAACATCAACGCCTACATCGCTGAACACCGAGCTCTCGACATTCACCTCCGAAACTTTCAGCGGGTGGCCATCAAAGAGGGTCGCATGCCTCCAATCAGGCCCAATGCCCCCAAGTTCAAGGGACTGGGCAGCCAGAAGTGGTAGAGCCGCCAGAGGGAGATGGAGGCGTTGGCGAATGAACGGGTTGGATGCCTCCTTAAATGTATCTACATCTGCCACGGTTGCTGCTGCTAAGTAGCTTCTTTTGATTTTCTATATTTTGCTTGCATCCAGCAGCTTCTTTTGATTTTCTATATTTTGGTTGCATCCTATTTCTGGCTGAATGCATCGAACCTCGTTAAGCAACCTACTACTTTCTATCGCTATATCCTATTTAGCTGCGCACAGCTATATCTACATTTGTTTTGTTTTCTGAATGAATGTATTCTGTCTGGTATGATTTGCTGCTTTAGATTTGCTACCTGATAGGAGGCAAAAAGAGGTCCAAAAGGGAACGAATTATCAAAGAGAGAATATTCTCTAGATTTGCTACCAATTTGGGTAAAATGAAACATATCTGTTTAGCGAGAGAGGAAAAGGGTACTCTTTCAAACTGCTAGTTAACGAGCTACCATCTTGACGAGGCCCCATCTTGATGTCTCCCTCTACAAGAAGGAACATGATGCCGTCTATGGAAAAAGTCGTCGAGCGGTCATGTCACTTTTAATCAAGTCTGAAAAGTCTACTACTACTACTACTACTACTACGCCACAACACATGTGTCATCGATTGCACGGTCGTCGATGGACAACTGCAGTTTATTGCCACTTGATTTTAATAAGACACATCCCATTTTTTACACAGCGGCTCTCAATCTCACTTCCAACTGGGGCCCACCGTAAGAAGCTTGGACGCGCTTGCCGGAGGCCGAACAGCTGAGCACGACGAGACCTAACGTCTCCGGTTCATCGAGTCACTCGTAGCCATCAACACATCCCTTTACCGAATCTATCACAACCCCACAAATCTCCCCATACAGCCACCTACCTTCCCCTCTACATTTCCACTTTTAACTATCACCAATTTTAGGGCCGTGTCAAACTTCGTACATAGAAATTGTGTGTGCGCCCTTTGCATGCGGCTCAATACAGAACTGCCATGCAAGGCCCGGGAAAAAAACGTGACATACCGTGCGTGTGTCGCGGTGCACGTGCAGTCGACTACGCGGCACGTTGCACGGTGGTGCAACGAAACGTGCCTTGCTTCTATCCACCTTAACTATAGAGCCCCTCTCCGCACACCCACTCCCACTCTCGCTCACTGTCCCCATGCAACCCTCTCCACTATCCCACCAGCATCTGCAAACTCCCGAGAATACCCCGTCCGTGCTGGCGATGGCCGAGGAGGATAAGGTGGCCATCGTCACCTCCGTGGCCGCCGGCGAGGAGGCCCCCGTCTCCTCGCCGGTTCCGCTCGACGCGTTGAAAGGAGCCGTTGTCCCTATCCAGGCCCTAGTGGAGGCATCGATGGCAGCCGCCGTTCCCATCCAGGCCCCCGTCCCAGCTACCGACGGAGCCGCCGAAGAGGAGCCCCCCGCCGGCGAGGAGGCCCCCACCGGTCACAAGCAGATCACACACTTCTTGGACACCTATGATCCAGATAAGTACATCGCTTCGCTGAACCCCTACGACACCGGCATCGACGACTTATGGTCGGAGGTAACTTGGGTTTGCTCCCCTCCCCTAGTTCTTCTACCGTTTGTTAGAAATAATGGGCTAATCTATTTAAAATTTAGCTGGTATTGTCATGTTTAATATTCTGGAATTAATAAAGGAAATTGTGCCTAATTATCCAACACCGTTCCCATCGTTGGATGCTAGATCTTGGTTTATTAGGATTCACTTGTTCGCATTTCGATTGCTCGATCTTCTTACACCATCTACTCCCCCATTTTCCCTTTCTTCCAATAGGTTTCCGGCAACGACGTCTGCAGCGATGACGAGTCCATTCACACCAAGGCTCGTCAGGTGCTGAGGAGGCTGCGGGCCGGCAAGTACGACGGCTTCCTCAGGGACCCCTACAGCTGCCCCTTCCGCAAGGGGGGCTTCTAAAGCTTGACGAGTCGCGCCGCCGGTGGCACCGTCTTGAACACCTTACAAAAGCATGCAGAGGCCACGCGCTCCGGCATCCACAAAAGCGGCAAGCCCGAGATCGCGAACATCAACGCCTACATCGCTGAACACCGAGCTCTCGGCATTCACCTCCGAAACCTCCAGCGGGTGGCCATCAAAGAGGGTCGCATGCCTCCAATCAGGCCCAAGGCCCCCAAGTCCAAGAAACTGGGCAGCAAGAAGTGTAGGAAGCGCCGGAGGGAGGAGGCAGAGGCGTGGGCGCTTGCAGGATGTGCCTGCAGCTGCGGCGGCTACCCCTGCTGCTAAGCAGCTTCTTTCTAGCTATATCATATTTCTGGCTGAATGCATCGAACCTCGTTAAGCAACCTACTTTCTATCGCTATATCCTATTTAGCTGCGCACAGCTATATCTACATTTGTTTTATTTTCTGAATGAATGTATTCTGCCTGGTCTGATTTGCTGCTCTAGATTTGCTACCTGATCGGAGGCAAAAAGAGGTCCAAAAGGGAACAAAATATCGAAGTGAGAATCTTCTCTAGATTTGCTACCAATTTGGGGAAAATGAAACATATATGTTTAGCGAGAGAGGAAAAGGGCACTCTTTCAAACTACCAGTTAAGAAGCTACCATCTTGACAAGCTACAAGACACATACATAAACATAACACAACGAGGGTTAAATTTATTTTACTAGTATCACTTGATGCGCTAGACATCTTGGCAAGCTAACTGAGTTCCACAAAACAGAACCATAACACTGACAAGTAAAATTTAATTCACTCCTCATCAGACCACTTGATGCGCTTGCCATCGTTCCTAGGCGACGAACTGCGACCATTCCAGGTACTCCACATCTCACTAACTGCTTTGTCCCAATTGGCATCTGACTTCGCTTTCCTATCTTCAGCGTCCTGCGACACAATTAGCGGTGCATCACAGGACTGATTGTTGCTGCTAGAAGATGCCGCCTCTCTGTTTGCCGCTTCAGCTGCAGCCTCTCTGTCAGCTGCTTCTTCAGCTGCAAGCTCTCTTTCAGCTGCTTCTGCAGCCTCTCTGTCAGCTGCTTCAGATGCAACCAATTTCTTTGCATATTCAACTTCAAACTCAGCTATTCGGCATTTTCTACAAAGGGATCCCCTAAGCTCGTCTTCCCTCTTGCAAATAGGGCAAAACACGAGGTAACGTTGAAAAAAATGGATCTTCTTGTACAACTGGTAGGTCACGTAAGCATCTATGGCTGCATACTTCAGGTTTATATCAGACAATGGCCACTCGTCCCAGAAATCGTGCCTATCCGTAGGGAAATCTTCCTTCATTGTGTCGTACGACTCATCAAGGATTCGAGTTGCGAGTGATGCCATTCCATCCTTCTTCCTGCCCCCTAGGATCTTGACAAGACGCTAAATATCGATCCAGTTGTGCATAAGAATTATAATTTCCTCTTGATACAATTTCGAAAAATCAGTTGTTGTGTCGACAGTGCAGAAAACAATTCTCTTTTTTTCAAGGAACTGGCGCAGCGCCGGCATTTTCTGTCAGTCCTGAAAGTATGTAGTTTGTCATCACCAAAATTTGTAACTACAAATATTTTGTCAATGCAAGATCATCATCTCAATATAATTTTGAAAAGTTTAGTAAATGCAAGATGAAGACTCTCAACATTGTATTCTCATAATTTATTCGGTTTTGCTATTTCCCAGTTGACTGAATGAGTTGCACATTTCTTTTAACTACGGTTGCACTTTTCTTAGGTGATTGAGACTAAAGAAAATCTCAGTCGATTGAGACATAGGCAAACCCTAATTTATTTGTTCCTAAGTAAAATCTAGTAGTTGCAAGATGAGCAAGTGGATAAAGAACACGAGGAGAAAACCCTAAAAGTGGTTAGCTACAGAGAGCAGATCTACAAACCGGGAGAGGTGGTAGACGATGACGTGTTTCCGCATGGCAAGTTGAACGACGGAAACTTCATTCACTTTATATGGGTGCTCCGGGGTGTACTCGAGGTCCAATCCCACAAACTTGTCCTCGTCTATCCCAAGCCAACCCTCGTACATCCTCAGGACACGCACCACTATCTCCTCCTCGTTGGTGTAGACAACGTATATCTTCTTGTTGTCATGGGTAGTGAAGCTTGTATCTAGAGTGCGTAGATCTTCCATGGCGGCAAGGAGAAGACGGGAAGAAGATAGTAGATGACAGGAAGAAGAAGAGTGGTTTCTGCGAGGCAGGGGAACGGTGGAACCGTCAATGCGCTTTTATGGTAGGGGTTAACGATTGGGACAGAAGTCTAAGGAGAGACGCGTGGTGGTGGTCGTTCCAGCTTTTGAGTAAACAAAAAATAATTACAACGCCGATACATGGGCCATGTTTTGTCACGTCAATACACTGGGTAGGGGGTGTTGTCCTATCCACTGTGCCAACGCTGCAAGCCTACGTGATAGCCACCCCGCCTAAGCGACGGGAGCAACATAACGGCGAACTGATAGGGTGGGCCCAACCTGATTTTTTTATTGAAACGTAAAGTTGAATTCGTGCCAAAAAGACCCTCTAAGTATTTGTCAAACCAACTGTAGTCATCCCGGCTGATTTCAGGGAACTTGGGTACCGCGTTGCCTGTACACCCCAACTTTCGGCCACAAAGTGATAATCTCCGCCGTATGATGATTTTTTAGATTTCCATTGTTCCTATCCAACATTCCGTTTGAATTTTTTACACAGAGATGAACACTATATACTCATCATATTTTCGGTGCAACATTCGCATGCCACATATTTTGACTCGGGGAGTGTGACAAAGAAAAACTAAAATGGGAGGCACCATCAAGAATCCAAAGAGGAAGTTCGAAAAGCACGCGTTCACCCACGCGATGGATTTCCCTCGCATCAAGCAGTCGTCTGACAGTGAGAGGGATGCCTTCTACGCCCTCCATCACATACGGTTGTTCGTATAGGACCATAATAAACTTACGCTACCAAATGAACTTCAAGGGTGGGATCGAAACCTTGGATTGATCCAGGATGCATATATCAGACAAGAGTTGTTTTTCATCCAATAGGAGTTTGCGACAATCATATTTGAAGAGGTCTTGAAAAATGGGAGACTCTTCTATGAAGCAAATCCACCGCGCAATGTGGCGATAGAAAGTCACGTACTGATGCAGGGTGACAACAGGTCATTCACGACGATAGTGAAAGGAGCACCATGAGGCTTCATCAACAATCCCGAGTTGAGTTATAAGTACTCCTAATGTTTGCCTATTAGCTATTAGCTTCGAAATATCGATGAGCTGGTGTTGTAAACTTTATCCCTACATTAACTTGCTTAGTTGGCTTTGTAGTTTCAACAGTTGTTGAACTTAACTATGATCGATACTAGTTATTAGGGTTATGGATTGTGCAATTAATGCTTTATGTTGCTTTTAATTAATTGTTATAGTTCTAATGCACGATGTTCGTTTTTAGAATGTTGATGATTAAAACATTGTGGCACTATGCCTTGATGTTCTAGTGAGCCTCCTGATATGCAAAAATACAAGTTTTGACCATCCTACTTGGCTCACTAGAACCATCATGGTGTTGTTTCTGTGTACAACCTAAGTATGAGGCACAAATCCAAGTCATTTTTGTTTACTTTGGTCTTTATTCGAGAATGTTGATGATTAAGATGTGGCGCTATGTGATTGTACCTCGATGATCTAGTGAGTCTTGTGATATGCACAAATATAAATCTTTGTTCATCCTACTAGGCTGACCAAAAACATCACGGTGTTATTTCCACATCCAACCTAAGTATATATGAGGCATGCATTTCGATTTGGCCCTATTTTTGATAACTGTGTCTTTATATGAGATTTTACATCTTTCTGCACCCATCATTTAATGAACTATATGTCTTTATGTTTCCTAGCTAATATTCTCTATCTTGCTTTTCATATGCATTAATATTATCTATCTCGTGTATAGAGATGACGAAGTGATATGTCGTGTGCACTGGTGATGTTCCAGGAGTGTACGACGAGGGAAAAGACTGTCAGAAGTAAGTTGAATAGGTTCCCGAGCAATAGCTACAAAGGCTATATCAGTAGACAGGTGGCGGAAGCTAACCGGAGGAACCACACGAGAAAGACGAACCAGATGAATACCTTCATCGTGATCCCCGACTTGCTCACTATGATTACTATTCTACCGATGGTAGTTTAGGTGACTAACTCTATTATAATGTGACGGTGAACATGCTACTCGGTCTCGAGACTTACACTTGTGTAATTTTACACTTGTCACTATTTCGGATTCTAACTAATATGATGAATCAAAATTGTGTTGGCCTTATCTCTATTCGGGTCAATTGCAATACGTGATCAGTATATCTATATGTATACTATATACTGTATTCATATTCTATATTTAAATACATAGACTGTATACTATACTGTATTTAAAAATCAAAATTTGAAAAATACTTGTGGCAGAGTTGGTAGTGTCACCCGTGGCGCACAAGACAAGTGCGCCACTAGTGATTATTACTGGTGGGCGCATTTGAGTACAACTCGTGGCGCACCACATAGTGCACCACACGTAACCAATATTAGTGACGCGCGCGTGCGTAGTGCGTCACAAATAACCAAAATATGTGCGTCACTGGTAAGCTTTTTCAGTGCACGTCGAGACTAAACTACTAAACTATATGCACATGGAACAGAAACTACGTACGTATATATGGATGAAATCTTACTTGTAAGTTGCAGATTAAATAGATTCTTCACATTAAGTTATGCAATGAGAATGAACGCTCTTACCTCCCTCTCATTTGACAGGTGCAGGACAGTTTCGCTCTTAACGAAGCTATCAGGATATATAATCCATCAAGGAGATCTCTATCCGCAAGATCCATCCCTCGCCGTCGGGCTGGCCTCTACGCCGACGGCTAGGACTATGCCGACGGCCTTCTAGCCTGCACCGACGAGGGATTACGCCGACGACCAAAAGGCCCTTTGCCGACGGCAACTGGCTGTCGGCGTAGTGACGCGTTCCTATAGTTGTAGTGAATGGTGACCATGAGATCGCTAATTTCAGTTGTAAAGTGATGTATTCAGGTGTTACACATCATTCTGCCCCTCCATGTATGTTGGAGGCTTGGAGCATATGTTGTGTGATTATAGTCAAACTTCTACTACCAATTAATATATTCCTGCACCGTTTTAAAGAAACTGTATATACTTATTTTCTACCAATTATCATAATGATGAATTCTCTGTAGCACTGCATCAACCCGTAAACAATACTATTCTAGCTAACTTGAACAGAGGGAGTACATCCATACAAGATTTCAGTCTGACCGTCCAGTCCAAATAGCCAAAGTCGCTGGATCTGATCCATGTAACGAAAACCTCCATACAGTCAGGGGCGGAGCTGCGGCCGGTGCTACCGGCGCTGTAGCACCGGTTCAGCTGACTAGCCAAAGGTAATTAGTACTTTTAGATTAGGGGCAGCACCAGCACTTGTTCATGTAGCCTAATCACTTGGCCCTGGTAGTGCAGTAATGATGGATTGAAGGTCGCCCCTACAGGTTAGCACCCCTCTTCCTTGGTTTTGGTTTCGGGCTCGGCCACTGCATACAGTCCACGTTAACTACAATATGGTATCGCCATGAATCTTTGCGACATTGCGCGCCTCCTTAGTCTTGCTCTTGATCCACATGGCGGGCAGCCTCCGGCTATCCACCGGTTCCTCCACCTCGATTTACTCATGCAGTTCATAGACTTTCTATGAAGAGAGTGAAATCTTGTACGGATGTACTCCTCAGTTCAATAATACTATAAAATGTTTTAAATTTGGGAGCGCCTATATCTTAGGTCTCTGAGAACTTCTTATGTCCAAGTCACTGATGTCATCCTAATATTTGTGGTAATTCTCAGGTTGCAACTCATAAGATTTGTACTAATTCTCACTCATTAAATTCTGTGTTACACCCTAGTTGCAACTCATGTGTAACTTTTACTTTGTACGAATCACGAGATAAATCGAAAGGTGAAAGAGGCGACTGAGACCTAAAAAGTTCTCAGGTGCCTGAGAACTAGCAAATCCATTTAAATTTTGTAAAACGAATATATCTAGACATCTTTTCGTGTTGGTGTACTCCCTGCGTTCAATAATATAAAATATTTTATATTTTGTAAAATAAATGTATCTTGACATCTTTTAGCGTGTAGGTGTGCTCTTCACAAAAGCTAGAACATAATACTCCATCCGTTTAGAAATAAGTGACTTGTATTTATCTAGATTTATGTGTATCTAGAATATTCTAGATTTATATGCATACGAATCTAGACAAACCAAGTCACTTATTTCAGTTATTTTAGGAAGAGAGTACATTTTAGAATGGATGGATATTCAATACATTCGAACATATGCTAGAAACAAAATTCAGCTAGCGCTGGTCATCGGATCTAGGGAGAAAAAAGGTCATCGCACCAGCCAAATGTATTTGGTAATAAGGTCATTATACCTAAATCATAAACTGATACTCCCTGGCCATATATTTGGAACAAAACTAATCAATACATAGATGAAAACAATAGTTTTTCAATGACCGACCCTTCTTATATTCTACATTCAGTCCAAAGTACAAGAGTAAGATAAAAAAAGACATTCCGCTGTCCTTTTCTTTAAGGTCTAAATCTTATGTCCGGATCACTCCAGAAGTTTATGCAATAACCTGCAGTAATCCCGCATTGTTGACGATGCTGTCGACGAGATAGTCGAAAGATCATCTTGCAGGCGTCACGGCTGTCAAGAACTCAAGATTCCGATCACATGATAGTTCGGTGAGCTGTTCGATCGCCAGGCTGGTACACACAGTACATGCGTTGAGCTGGCCACCGTCAACGTACAGCTTCCGCGTGCGAGCATATTGATGCGCAACATGGTTTAGCCGGCGATTCGGGAGATAGAAGAACGTAATCGCCGCGATTTGTCTCGTCGCTGTCGCATTCGCGGCGAGAGATGGGAGAGACAGATTTAGTGCTCGAATAAATTTTACGTCTCACACCACAACACGAAGAACAAGTTGTGTCTCTCTCTTCCTCTTGCATGCCGTGCTCTACTCGAACTTCTATCAGAACTGGTATTAGCTCAACGACTATACGGTACCCAGCCTGATTGGCGTGGATTCTTTTTAATTCCTCTCTCAAATCTTGGCCGTTCCTTTCTAGCGTTAGCTTTGGTCAAATCTATACCACAGCACGTACGAAGACCAAGTCATGTCTCTCTCTTCAGCCTGATTCGTCTCGTCGTTGTGGCATTGGCGGCAAGAGATGGGTAGATAGATTTAGCGCTCAAAATTACATCGTCTCGTACAACAGCAGGCAGACCAAGACGTGTGCCTCTCTTCCGCTTGCATGTCCTACTATGTTCTACTCCATCCGTTTTAAAATATAAGATGTTTGAACCTACACATTAAAAATGATTAGGTACGTTCGTTTCACAAAACATAAGACATCTATATTTTAAAACGGAGGGAGTAACTTCTACTCCCTCCGATGCATATTAATATTCTCAACTTTGTCTAAATACAAATTCATCTAGTCTAAATCCATAACTAGATACATCCGAATCTAAACAAAGTTAAGAAATAATATGGGTCGGAGGGAGTAATAGATTCAGTGCTTAAATACATTTTATGTCTCGTACCACAAAGACCAAGTCGTGTCTCTCTTCCTCTCTTGCGCATGTCGTGCTCTATTCTAACTTCTGTCAAAACGGGTATTAGCTCGACGACTATACGGTACCTAGCCTGATTGACGTGGATCCATTTTAATTTCTCTCTCAAATCTTGGCCGTTCCTTTCTAGCGTTAGCTTCTTGTCAAATCTATACCACAGCACGAAGACCAAGTCATGTCTCTCTTCCGCGGTACCCAGCCTGATTGACGTGGGTCCTTTTTAATTCTTTCTCTCAAATCTTGGCCGTTCCTTTCTAGCGTTTTTTTTTGCGGGTACGTTCCGTTCTAGCTTTAGCTTTCGTTAAATCTTAGCCATTCGTTGTTTGTTGTTTTAATAATATAATAATAATAGATATTTATGTTTATTTTTCTCAAACTATGTCCTTTCTTTATGTCATATATAAGACACCAATATGGACAATATAAAAAATTACTCCCTTCGTCTAGAAATAAGTGACTTCTATTTTTCAGTTCCAGATGTATCTAGATATTTTAGTTATAGATACATGTGAATCTAGACAAATACAAGTCCCTTATTTCTGGATAGTGGGAGTATTAGAACTTGCAAACACTTTTTTCTCATGTTTACACCGGGTGCCGAGACGCCACCCTCAGCCTCAGGACCTCACGTCATCGTTAATACTTTTCCTCCTCCGGGACATCACGGTTGCCTCATGACTGATGGTCTTTAGTTAAGCTTATCAACATGATCGATACAAATTATTGTGGTCACCTTCAGGCGACTCTTCTGGCGCGCTTGTTTGGTCAAAACAGTGCACCCCTTTAGTGCTACCACATGTTTTCGTCAAAAACAATTCATGTTATTTGCATTTAATGTACACAGGTAGCAAGTAATGGTCCAGATCAAAACATAATTGCATTTTCAAGAAATTAGCTCCCGTTCTCTCCGTAGTGCAGTTATCCTCCCGTCTGTGCGGACCTATTCGAACGCGGCAAGATCATTTGGGTTAGCCCGCTAGAGATGCTCTTATGACACCCCTATCGGACGTAGGTCACACGTCAGACAGTGTGAACGAACAATGCCATGTGAGGTGGGGCACACCAAAACTAGGTGATAGCAATCCACACCTTATTGCAACAAACCGGTAATGGTATGACCATCGCATGGACATGATCGCAGCGAACATTTCTCGATGCCGGTGTTAGTTGTGGATTTCTGAGCAAACTGTTTAGCCATGTTAATCGTTGCTTACTGACAATGATATTAAATATGGTCGTGTGACCCTAGAAAACACTAACTCTCTCGCTCCCTCCGGCACCGTCGCGACCTGGCTCTCTCGCACGTGAAAAAATTCATGGATAATATAGACAAGAAAGACAAATATTGCGCCAAAAGGTACTTCATTATGTTTATTTTTCTCAAATTATATCATTTCTTCATGTTATAAGACACCAATATGTACAATATGAAAAAATATCGACAATGAGATCGGCGTTTGCCTTCTTCTCCACAAGCGCAACCTTCCTCTCCTCCAAGTCCCGAATTGATTGTCACCTTCATTGCTTCATCTCAATCTTCTTCTCTTTCATGAGCAACTTTGCCTCTAAGGTCTTGATTGTCATTGCTTACTTGGATTTTACCTCATCATTGGCCACTTGATCCACCTCTTCCAAGGTATCCTCCTGCTCGCCATCTTCCTCTCCATCATCCTCCCCACCCTCCTCTCCATCATCATCCCCGTCCAAGTCGTACACAATGAGTGGTGGCTCGGTGAGGCACACCTCCGACTTATTGAGAAGCTCGACAAAGGATTTCGGGAAAGTTTCTGTGTCGTACCTTGCAGGGATTTTGCCAAACGCGTTGTGCGCGCCATCCTCGTCGATTTCCACGGCAGCTCTGGAGGTGGCAGGCTGAAGAGGAATGGGCGGCACCGTGGGTTGCTTCTTCTTCGTGGCCGTCATCGCCTTTTTTGCTGCCGCTTTTGGCCCACCCCCCGCCTTCTTTGGTTGTGCCTTGGGGCGAGCCTTCGGGGGAATGGGTGCTGGGGCGGCGACCGCCTTGGCCTGAGCAGCTCCGTCTGGAGCAGCGGTGGTCGGGGCAGCAGCGGCCGCGCACTTCCTCTTCTCTAGGACGGAAGCGGTGGTGGCCGGCGAGCCCGCGTGGACTACCAGAGCAACAGGGGTGGGGGATGCGGATGAGGGACCTGAACTGCGGTCAGCGCGAGCTCAGCGGGATCTATGGCGCAGATTCTGCTACACGACGGCAACGGAGGGCGGGCGGGGAGGGAGATCGACGTCGGGACGCACGCGGCAGCGGGAAGGGAGGAGGGGAAATTACCGTCCCACCAAAACGACAATGGAAATGAGTCGCGCGTTAGGTTTACCCTCTCGACCCGCGGATGTACAGGCCGGTGGACGAAATCTACCGCCCCCCTAAAAATATTTACAGGCGGGTCGATTTACTGTAGTTGATAGGTGCGCGATTTCTGTGGGGAACCGTAAACTGGCGGTTGTTTTACGATTCCGGACGATATACGGTAGCTGCTAGAGTTACTCTTATGGCTCCATAACTCTACCACCCCACTATAACCTCACCAAGACGTGGCTCTCCTAGTCCTAGCTAGTCACCTTCACGGTTATTGTGTTTATGTGTTATATTTGATGGGCAATGGAGCAATGACCAGGAGACTTGTTCTTCATCTACCAAAAAAGCTTCCTCCTCATGTCATTCAATGTGTTCACAAAAAATAACTAAAGTATTAGTCTGTTCCTAACTATAAAACTTTCTCACGGTTAAAATTAACCGGCTAGAACATCGTATATTAAGAAATAGAGGTTCTTGGTGTATGTGTTCTAAATATCTGATTATGCATTAAATGTGTATTAAATAAGCTATAGATTTCACTTTATACACAAAAAACATCATGTTGGGAATTCTTGGTTGGTGTTTCTTTTTGCTAATTTTAGTTCACTCTCAGAAAAAGTCCCAAACTATCTAAGAAGAACCATATATGAAATAGTCCATTTCAATGAAATTACTATAGAAAACCCAAAAAATAGGACACTTGCAAATAAAACAGAGGAAATGTAAAGAGATCTTAATAGTGTCAGCCCCACTCCCCTCCCCCTCCCCCAACGCCCATCCTTTTTGATCCATTGCAGTTACACTCCCTATGTTTCTCAAAAAATCATATGAGTTTGAGTCAGTGTGAATTTGTGTGAAGTTCGATAAATTATATATATAAATATATCAATATTAGAATACCAAGTGCATACCATACGATAATTTCTTCTATGCCGGTTTTAGAAATATTAATTTGATGATTTGACATAGGTATTTATATTTTCCTCACTTACCTAGTCAATGTTTGACTGGGAACAAAACTTATATGTATTGAATAACTTTGTGGACTCATCGGGTCTACCCTGACAGCTAAAAGGACTTATACAGTATTTTGAAACGGATGTAGTATATGATAGTTACTTTGTCATTAAATCATATTCAATGCAAGTTGACATATGCAACCAACAAGGTCCTACTCACACAACAAATGGAGTATTATGGTTGGAAAATTTAATGCAGTGTAAAACCATTGATTACAAGTTCTTGATTCAAAGTCTTAGACCTTTCACAATGGGATATATCTTAGCATAATATTATAGAAAAATAAATGTTAAGAGGCGACAATCTTTCCAATGAATTGTCTCTTAAGTGTTGCATCTAAATTTAATGATTTTGAAGAGATGCATGCGTGTAATTGGGCTAAAAATTGTTTTTGCATATGGTTACGTGCAAGAATTGTATCTTAGCTACCAATCTCTCTCCTCCTTAACTATAGTGTCACATAAGCATTTTGCCTATGATACCACGCTAAGAGACAACCATTATGAGAGCAACGACAATAGTGGAGCCGGCCCGATGGCTATAAGCCTTGTTCACGCTATCTTTAGTTAATCTAATAGCTAACATGTATAATAGATAAGTATAAATTATACTAATTTTGACATACAAATTATACTACTTTATTAATTGCATGGCCCACCTTTCACACTCACGTAGTGTCTAGGTCTCTAGAAGTACGTTGAGCAGCTGATCATTAGCCAAGAGCCCACTTCTTTTCTTTCATCTTATTTATCTTGTAACTAAACAAAGATACATTATTTAATCTATTATGGCCCGCTTATATAAGACTATTGTACTTGCTCGATCTATAAGTGAACTTATAAAAATAACATGATATAATTCAATGAAACTTGATGAAACTAAATTAGAAAAATGAGGCTCATCTAAGAGGAACTCGGATTTTTGAGAGTACATCTTAGCTACACATCCCAAAAACAGTTAACTTAACGCTTTTCTCCTCGGATTTCATCTAACTTAACATTGTACCACAACTTGATAAATAGGTTTTGTTTTTGTAATAAGGAGTAATTTGATTAATTACTAATAATTATTGTTTTTGACGATGCTCCAACCACATTTCACCAGAAAAATCGAGTTCTTAAAGAAGGGGCAATATAGTAATTTCAACAGTACTCCGATCGTACTGTATAAAATGCCTAGCCGTGCTCTAGGCAGGGCCAAGAACTACACCTGCATATATCCGCGCTTACGTTTGTAGTGAAGTTAGCTAAGCTAGAAACATGACGCTCAAACTCCTTGTTGAAGTGAGCCCACAGGAGTTGCTCGTATCTCTTGCCGAGCTCCAAAACCACATTCTCGGCTACGTCAAGTCCATGTCGCTCAAGTGCGTCGTGGATCTGGACATCCCGGGCGCCATCCACCGCCGCGGCGGCACCGCCACCCTCGCCGACATAGTCACCGACACCAAGGTACATCCGGCCAAAGTCGCCGACCTCCAGCGCGTGATGGAACTGCTCAGCGCTTCGGGCATCTTCAGCACCACCACCGCCGGGGAAGACGGCGGTGCTATCCTGTACGGGCTAACCACGACGTGCCGCTTCCTCGTCGGCTGGCGCAACTTGTCCCCCATGGTTCCCTTCTTGGCGAACCCTCTCGTAATCTCGTCCTTCTCCAGCATGCCCGACTGGCTCAGGAGTGAGCCGGCGCCCGCGGGCGCCGGGTCCCTCTTCGAGCTGGCACATGGCTGCTCCCAGTGGGACATGGGAAGCAAGGACGCTGAATTTAATGACGTCCTGAACAGCTCCAGGGCTGCTGATAACCAGCTCTTCCTCGAGGTCATTATTTTTGACAAGGGTCGCATCTTCCGCGGCCTGAACTCGATCGTCGATGTCGGCGCTGGCAAGGGCGAAGGTACGAAGATCATCGCAAGTGCTTTCCCGCGCATCAAGTGCACCGTCATGGACCTTCCCCACGTTCTCGGCCAGGACGCGGACGGCACCAGTCAGGACAATCTGCAATTTATCGCCGGTGACATGTTTCAATCAATTCCATCGGCGGATGCTGTCGTACTCAAGGTATCCATAACACATAGTAGTACATGGTTTTTACAGATACAAGTCAGTCAGTTATTGCATACTTACTCCCTCAAAACATGTACGGAGTACTACTGTTCTACTACTATTCTCGTGTACCAAACGTGTAAGCACGGCCTTTTGGAACCCGAGCTCGAGGGAGCACGATGTTTTTTTTAAGGAAATGGTATTTCGTTTTTTCAATCTAAGAAAATTATACTCCCTCAGATCCATAATAAGTGTCGCTAATTTAATGTGAAGTTGTATTAAATCAGCGACACTCATTATGGATTGGAAGTAGTATCGTATATATCTATAATCATGATTTCTTTGAACCTTTATAAGTTTTTAAAACTGAAGATCTATTTTAGGCTGCACAAAATATAACCCTAAATAGGAGTAAAAAAACTCGATTTTGGTTTTCATATGGATTAACACATGGTTAGATAAAAAAATATGCGTACGGAATACACATATGTGTGTATTTAAATATTTTATTCAGAACTTTTTGAAAAGTAATTATGAAGTTCTTTTTTCTATAACTAGGAGCCCGAGCTCCATCTGGAGTTTCCGATTTTACGGTAACCATATTATTTGTAATTGTCCATGAATAAAAAATATTTTCTTTCGTAAAAAGGTAAAATTTTCTAAACACATATGTCTTAAGACAATAGTAACCATGTGCTCAGGGACTACAAATGTTGCATTTTTTTGCCAAGGTGGTATATGCATGATATTTCCCATTATGGCTAGCCTAAAATTTGTAATATCACTAATGATTTCTTATCATATGGTGGATTCTTCACCCATCTCTTATGATTGTTTTCTAATACACAAGAGTGGCTTATAGCTAGTGTAATGTTTTTTTTCTCTTCGTTCACTAAGTTGTTTATCTACATCCACTATAGAACATTTTGCATGACTGGGGACATGACGATTGTGTCAAGATACTTCAACGTTGCAAGGAAGCCATCCCTGCTAGAAATGTTGGCGGAAAGGTGATAATCATAGATATGGTCAGAGGATCAGCGCATGGTGATAGAAAAATAAGCGAGATGGAGGCCCTGCAGAACGTGTACATGATGTACACCAATGGGGTGGAACGAGACGAAAGTGAGTGGAAGAGCATCTTTTCTGAGGCAGGATTCAGTGATAATTACAAAATCATGCCAGTGTTAGGTCCATATTCCGTAATTGAGATCTACCCATGAATTATTGGCCAGTTTGGGTACAAAAGGCTTCACATACCTGAACTTGGACATGCTCACTTGTACTTTTGCGTGAACTATATGTATTGTTAATAAGCAGGCTACATGTTAACAAGCATGTGCTGCCATTCTTCCTCTTCTCTTTCGCGTAGTAATTTGAATTTGTAAAATTGTGTTTTACGAAACTATATATCATGGTGTCAACGATTATTGGATTTTATGTATGTAAGTCAGACCAGAAAATTCTGATATTTTAATATTTGGAATTGCGATATTTTCTATTTTTTGCAAGAAAAACATTAAAAATACAATATCGCAAGCATTATCCTACACTTTTAAACGTCCGAGTTATATGTCTATGTGCAGCGAAAGAATTTACTAAAAAGGAGTGCATTTAATGTAAAACCATATCGATGAGGAAAAGCGTGCCATGGTCGGCTCAACTGGGTAGGTGAGAAGCATTACAGCAGCCAAAACTCTTGCTTTCTTTCGAAACAAAAATTGTGTGTAGTAAGCCGTCAATAGTGGAAAACGGGCAATTTGTCCCGGTTCGTAAGGGCCTTTAGCCCCGGATTGTGAACCGGGACTGCAAAAGCGGGACTAAAGGTCCAAGCTTTAGCCCGGTTCTGTTACGAACCGGGGCTAGAGGTCCAACCACGTGGCCTGTGAAGCGCGCTGGGCGGCAGGACATTTAGCCCCGGGTCGTGTTACGAACCGGGATAAAGGTTTCCTGCCGCGACAGCATTTTGGGTCATTTGGCTGCCGCGGCAAGGGATGGAGTTTTAGGGTTTTGTGTTTTTCTTTTCATTTTGTGTTTTGTGTTCAATTATTTATTCTGTGTTTTCATTAGAAACAAGTTTTCGTATACATACAAAACGCTACTACACAATACTTGTACACATTGACGCAATATATAATATAATTTCTCTTACAAGCATACATGGAGTCCCAACCGGCTCCAGAGCATGTCTATTTGATTACATGGAGATCATTACATGGATGCTTTAGGTCTACGTATAGAGTATTCTCTGCGTGGGTCTATGACCTCGTCGACAAAAAATGCAGCAAATTCCTTTTGGATTGCTATTAGGCGGTCCTCTGGTAGGAGCTTGTCCCGCATCGCGTCCAACTATATAAAAAGTAGATCGTATGAATTTGACTCAACACAGCATTTTGTAATAAAAATAAAGGGTGAATATATTGTTTACTTACTCAAACATTTTCCGAGGGCTTCTCAATACTGATGCGAATGAACTCGCACACGTAGAATCCACATAGATTAGTTCCCTGTGGCTGCCTCGCGCACTTTACAAGAATAGAATTCAATCAAATAATAATGCTAGCATGATAAATGCACATAAACTAGAATTAAATAGATGCGTGGACTTAGCTCGTACTACTTACCGAGAGTGATTTAAAAAATAGCTCCTCACGCCATTGACCGCGGACATGGTTCTTGAACTGTGTCCAAACCCTACCCGACAAAGAAAATTAATGTATGAGTTAATAACTACTTGATATCCCAAAAAATGAACGAAAGAAACCGATATAGTGCGATAATGGTTGAAATTACCTCTGGAGCGTATCGATAATGCTGCGGTAGTTTTCAATGTCTTTGTTTAGTGAGTCCATGATGTGAACTCTTCCCAAGTCAAGTGAAATGCTTAGAAGAATCCAGTGGTACCTACGCAAGGTTTACATACGTCATTAACTCATCATTTACACTGAACATCGAGTAAGCAAAAGTTAATGTGTACAAAAACTCACTTGCCGTCGTGGTAAGGAAATAGTATTTCATTACAGAAATGCTGTTTCGTGTGAAACCGCAACAAGTTGTGCTCGGTCTCCAGTGGTTTATCCTTTAGTATAGCTCCATGAACTCGATGTGGGTCAATAAACCCAAATCCATTGATAGCCTTTCTTTTACAATCGAGCATCTTCATTCTGCATCATTATATATAGCGTACAAAAGAATATAGTGAGTATACTTGCCGGCAATGAATTGAACAAGCTGAGATAGAGACCTAATTACATAAATAAAATAATCACTTACAGACAATACGAACTGAGGATAGTTTTGTCGAGTTCCTTTAGATTGAATAACTGAAATAATTCTGTAAATTCAATAGGGACCTCGTCTTCAGTGAAGTAATGCGATTTTCGAACTTTCAGTAAGAGCCAATTTCGTTGTTCTTTTGATGCTTTTATGTACCATTCATGGAATCGTCGCATTTGTGTTAGCATATCCCGAAGCCTCTCAGAACTGACCAGAGGCTCCCCGTTAACAAATTTGGGTGCTACCTCAGCCTTGGGCATATTGCCGTGAATAATTTAATGAATAGGCATACCACATTGCTCGACCAATATCCTAGCCGTTTCTAGATCCATAGGTTCCTCATATAGTTGAGGTTCGGGTATGTTCACCTGGAGTGGGGGAGCGATTGGTTTGCTTGTTTCCCCAGCTGGGGAACATCTCTTTTGGTTCTTCGGCTACCACTCGATTGTTTTGCTTGTTTCCCCAGCTGGGGGACGTCTGTTCTGATGCTTCCGCTACCACTCGACTGTTTTGCTTGTTCCCCCTGCTGGGGAACCTCTTTTGTGATGTTTCCTCTACCGCTTGATCTCCTCTATTTCAGTGTCTTCTGAAGACATCGTGTATAGTCATCTGGCGCATTTAACTGAGCTTGGGATGGCTGCGTCAGTAATTTCCTAAAGTGCTCCTTGGTTTTCGGTTTTATTTGGACCTCTGGCTCAGGTTGTTTATTTTTTAAATGAGCATCCACTTCGGCCCGTACGACCGCATCAGTCTCCTCATCGATTAGGTCGTAAGCCCTCTTGGGAGGAACCGACGGTACTCTTAGGAGGGGCGACAACTGTCCCTTTGGGCGTCGGTTATCGCTAGACGGAGCGGTGGTATTCTTCCGCTTTTGTCCCTTAGTGGGTGGAGGCGGCTGCGTAGATTGAGATGGACTCGTGTTGGGGTCATGGATTGGACTATTACTGGGAGGAGACGGTGCACTTGGAGGTGGACTTGGAGGAGACGGTGCACTGGGAGGAGACGGTTGCCTTGGAGGTGATGGATTGTTTCTTGGTGGAGAAGGTGGCCTTGGTGTCGAGCCTGGAAACTTGATGTATTCTTTTTTCCAAAGAATGAAGCCACTCATGACTTCTCCCAGTGTCGTCTCCCCTTCACCTCTAGGGATGTCAAGCTGTAGTGACTGACACATAGGTAGAATTTCATCCACACTGACACGAGCATAGCCAGCTGGAATTGGATTGGAATGGCAGGTCACTCCCGGTGCAGAAGGTAAAGCAAAGCCAACCGCCACCTTCATGGAAATATTCTTCAGTTCAACATGCAGCTCACAATTAGTCTTCCCCTTAATTGCATCCATGGGGTACACATCCATTGTTGCATCATTACTCTGGCCCTCCGTGGAAGCCACGCTGCTTTTCTGTTGCGATGGGCCGACCGTACTGTCCGGTGTAGGATCTTGCTGTCGGAGTCCTTTAAGTTCATTAATCTCCTGGCGATGCTCCTACAGCATGGCTTCAAACCTCGCGAACCGCTCCGTATCCTCCTCTTTTTGCCGCTTTGTTCTTCTTGATCGGCTTCTGTACGTGTCATGGTGCTCGGGAAACCCGATAACCCATGGATAAGAAGGTCCAAACCCTCTTGTTCGTCCAGCCTTTTCAGGATTCCCGAGAGCCTTTGTCAGCTCATCGTTCTCTTTGTCGGGAACAAACGTTCCCTCTTCAACCTCTTTTATCACTTTAATAAGTTCTTTCTTGGGTGAAGAAATTTCTTCCGCTGCAACAATCTCGCCTATTTCTGGGTCTAATTATGCCCCATGCCCGAATACCCAATTTCTTGACCTCAAGGGTCAACTAGACGTAGCTGGAGTGAACCCTTTAGCCTCCAAGTCAGCCTCAGCTTTATCCCACTTAGGCATGGCACTCCTGTAGCCACTTGTGCCCATATGATGGTGATATTTCTTTTTGGTTGCATTTAACTTATTTTTTGTTGATATTGCCTTAGCTAGTTCTGAGGTCTTGTATTCCACAAATGCGGCCCAGTTATCCTGCTGCAACTCTAGTGGGCCAACGAATGGAGGATTTGTTTTCTTCAAGACATACTTGTGGTATAATCTTTTTTTCCATTCCTTGAATAGTTCGGCCATCTTCTTAAGCGCAAAGTGCTTGACTTTCCTCGTCATTTGCGGTGTGAGCTCATCAGTCTCCAAGACTGGTAGGGTGAAATGTGTCATGAGAGAATTCCACATCGTATCTTTCGCTCTGTCATCTACAAAACCAGCCCCAGCTGGATCTTTTTTCTTTCCTGGCTTGTTCCAATTTCGCATGGTGATCGGGACTTTGTCTCTAACAATCACTCCGCATTGACTTGTAAATGCATTCGCAGCCGGTTGACCCTGCGGAGAGACTAAGTCAATGCAGAAACGGACATCAGCGGGCAACTTGTGTGTCGGGCCTCTTGTCTTTGTAGAAGATTGGCCGGAAGTGGAGGTCTAAGAGAAGAAACATTCGTCAGTACATATATACAAATCAATTAGTGCATCTATACTAGTGAACGATCGATAGAGGGTTTATATACCTCGACAGAGTTTGTCATTATTATGGTGTCTTCACCATGGTCTCCACCTTGGTCAGCACCATCGTCTCCACTATTTTCTCCACCATCGTCTCCTCCAGACAAATTAAGATATTCGGAGCCATCATAATAAGACCCCCCAGTACCCTCATCTATAATGTTGAGAAGCTCCTCTTCATTCTGTCTACCGTCCATAGATTAACTAATATAGAAAAAGAATATTGTATTAAGTAAAAGAATATTACAACTGCGACAACTCAGATACAGTACTTAGTGATTAAGATAAAGTACAATAATATAAGATAAAGTACATTATTAATACATCTCGCTCATAATATAAAGTACATTATTAATACATCTCGCTCATATCAAACTAGCGAACGCGGCTGCCGCGTTCTGTGCTACGGGAGCTCTGCAGCCACAAAAGAGGAACCATCACCGGAGAATAGCTCGGGTGAGATCCGTGAACCTGCCAGATATTGGAGAACCTAGTCTTCAAAAGATACATGTATCGTCGTACATGCTCGTCCTCCTCCCTGATACGACGACGTACCAACTCCTCGGGGGCTGGCTCCCTCTACACCGCTTCTGGACCTCGTGGATGCCACCAAAGAAGCTCTGGGTCGACGATGATACCCGGATTCCTCACCAAGGTACGAGTCCCCACAGGTAGCACCTCCCAGTGCCAACCCGACGGAGCCCAGACTCGGACATCCCTGACGGAGTCCAGTAGGCTCGGACGAGGTGGACGCGGCATAACCAAATAATAGCAATAAATTACAATCATAAAACATAATTAACTAACTGAACTAATAACACTAACCCTAAACCTAACTCTAACTAAACTAAACCTAATTAACTAAGTATTCTAACTAACCCTAACTAATCCTAGATAATACTAACCTATACACTTAACCTAATACTAATACTAATACTAAATACTAATACTAAATACCAACTAAATACTAATACTAATACTAATAGTAATAGTAATACTAATACTAATATTAATACTAATATGAAATACTAATACTAAATACTAATACTAATACTAATACTAATACTAATACTAATACTAATACTAATACTAAATTCTAATACTAATAGTAATACTAATACTAATACTAATACTAAATACTAACCTAATTAATACTAACCTAATACTAACCTAATTAATACTAACCAAAATTAACACATAATTAACCTAATTGAGGGCGGCGATCACCGCACCTGACGGCGAGGCGGTGCGGGCGACGCGGACGGATATGGGACACGGCGCGGGCGGCGGGCGGCGACGGGACGAACGGCGGTGGCGGCACAGAGGGGCGTGACACGGACGGCGCGGGCGGCGGCAGCGAGCTCCTCTGGGAACAAAGGGTGAAAACTGTCTCTCTAGGTCGTGGCACGACCCGGGGTGGGGGTGAGGTATTTATACCACCCCCCTTTAGCCCCGGGTTGTAGGGTTGTAATACAACCCGGGGCTAAAGGGGTGTGGCGCGCGGGAACCTTTAGCCCCGGGTTATAATACAAACCGGGGCTAAAGGTTGTTTTTGGCGCCAAAACCAAAAATGGTTTATAGTTTTCAGAAAATTATGTATTATATATCAAAATTTTCAGAAAAAGAAGATTTACAATTTAAATCTATATCATACTTTATTATACAACTTAAATTAAATTATCTATTGTTTAACAAGTATTATATTTAGTACAAATGTTCACAAAAAATAATAAAAATATAGTTTATTATTTAAAAATGGAAAAATACATATAATATACCAAAATATTCACAAAAAATAATAGACTCATTAGAAATATAATATTTAATACTAAACTATTAACTAGGACTAAAACATATTTTCCCCCCATTTCCCTTGCTTCTCGCCATTTTCCCCGCTTCCCGCCATGTTCTCCTGCCATGTTCTCCCGCCATTTCCCCTGCTTCCCGCCATGTTCTCCCGCCATGTCCCTCTATATCTAGGCCGACCGCCATGTCCATCCACACATCCACACCTTCTCTCTCACAACAATGGACACCGCTTACTAGGTTTTTCTGACGCTCGAGGAGACCGAGACGCTGTGCGCCTCCACCTACCCATGCCCACCGAGGTACCGGCTGCCCGCTGGCTGGATGCTGAGCGCTGGAGGGGTTCCTGTTCCTCCTGTGCCTCAAGGTTCGGCCCGCCAGGCGGCCATCACGAACCACTTCTACCTCGAGCTCACGCTAGAGCAGCAGATGGATTCCCATTGGGATCCCGACAACCTCGACACCTGGAATGCCTTCTTCGCAAACCAGCGGGAAAGGGAGCTCGCCAGGTACGAGGGTGACGGCCCGCCCCCAGTGAACCACAACGAGGCTGGTCGCCACCTGTGGTGGGAGAACCGGACTATCGCCGGTGTGATGCGCTACATCGCCATGGGAGACCATCCTCGCGTCAGGCACCCGCACTTTCACCAGCAGCATAGCCACAAGAATGGTGGTGGTGGTGGTGAAGGCCTAGGGCGTACTGGGGTCGTCATCCGGGAGCCCCCTCCCCCACGCGTCGTGAATCCGAGGCCGAAGGATCCATGCGCGTGCTACGAGGAAGGGCTGAGGATCTATCCGCGTGCTACGAGCGACGACGATGACGATGACGATTCCGAAGACGACCCAGAAGCTGTGTACTACATGGCTAGATATGATTATGACTAATTTTTATGTTTTAATATTAATAAATGTCTGGACACAACAAGTTGCAATACTACCTATTGAGATCGAGATAGTTCATATCCATATACATATAAGAAGATCATTAAAAATAAAGGTTTAATAATATTGTACATCACCAACATCCACACATGTTAGGGTTTTCTTCTAATCCGTAACCATGGAGCATCTTCCTTACTTAACGGGATGCTTGGGTCATCTTTCATAGCAAAGGGCGGAATTTCATGAAACTTATCATAATCATCTGACATGTCTGTCTTATCCTCCACCCCCACGATGTTTCTTTTTCCTGAAAGAACTATGTGGCGCTTTGGCTCATCGGATGCTGTATTCTTTTGCTTATCTTTCCCTTTTCTCGGTTTGGTAGACATGTCCTTCACATAAAAAACCTGAGCCACATCATTGGCTAGGACAAATGGTTCATCTCTATATGCAAGGTTGTTGAGATCCACTGTTGTCATTCCGTATTTCTTGTCTACCTCAACCCCGCCTCCTATCAACTTGACCCATTTGCACCGAAACAAAGGAACCTTAAAAAAGGTCCATAGTCAAGTTACCATATCTCCTCTATGTAACCATAATATGCATCATTTTGCCCATTCTCGTCTGTTGCATCAAATCGGACACCAATGTTTTGATTGGTGCTCTTTTTATCTTGGGCGATCGTGTAAAATGTATTCCCATTTATCTCGTACCCTTGGAAAGTCAATATAGTCGAAGATGGTGCCCTTGCCAACAAGTACAACTGCTCTCCAAAATTTATGTCATTCATGAGATGTGTCTGCAACCAACCACCGAAAGTCCTCATATAATCATCTCTAATCCAGGAGCCAGGCTTCCCCGGGTTGTTGGAGTGTACAATATTCTTGTGTTCCTCGATATACGGAGCCACCAAGGTGGAACTTTGTAGAACTGTGTAGTGTGCTTTAGTGAGAGAATGTATGTCCATACATATCCTTGCTTTCTTTCCTAGCGTGCCTTTTCCACTAATTCTACCCTCATGCCGTGATTCAGGAACACCGACGGGCTTAAGGTCAGGAATAAAGTCAACACAAAACTCAATGACCTCCTCTGTTCCATATCCCTTTGAGATGCTTCCTTCTGGCCTAGCACGGTTATGAACATATTTCTTTAACATTCCCATGAACCTCTCAAAGGGGAACATATTGTGTAGAAATACAGGACCAAGAATGTTAATCTCATCGACTATGTGAACTAGGAGGTGAGTCATAATATTGAAGAAGGATGGCGGGAACACCAACTCGAAGCTGACAAGACATTGGACCACATCTTTCTGTAACCTTAGTAGATTATCTAGACTGGTTACCTTCTGAGAAATTGCATTGAGAAACGCACATAGCTTCACAATGGGTACTCGAATATTTTCCGGCAGGAGTCCACTACTAGAAAACAGCTAATCCGTGGCGCACTAGGGGTGCGCCACGACTTTTACGCTACGGCTAAAATGTGCCCGTAGCGCACTGCCGGGTGCGCTACAGGGATCTCGACATAGTAGTGGCGCACAACACAGTGCGCTACCACTGTTTTTCCTGTGGCGCATGACAAGTGCGTTGCTAGTATGTAGTTAGTAGTAGCACACTGGCTGGTGCTCCACTACGGTTATTCTTGTGGAGCATGACGTAGTGCGCTACTAGTAGCTGACCAGGTGCGCCACCAACGTGGTGCGCCACTAACAACGTATATGTGCGCCATGACTTAGCTTTTCAAAAAAAATACTCAATACAGATGATATTCAATACAGATTATATACAATACAGCTGATATACACAGATATACAGTACAGAAATAAATACACAGATATACAATACAGAAATAAATACACAGACAAGATAGAAACAAATAGATATAGATAAGTCACATACATAAATACACAGTATAAGTTATATTATTTCGATCAAGTTACAAAGTAGCTAGTGATGACATGAATACATGTCTCAACCAAGTTAGAGCTCGCGGAAGCTCGCCTAGACATCTAAAGTAGGAACATGCATGACAGACAACCAAGGACAATAACCATCACCACAACGGAGGTATAGGTCTTCATCCGGTTCCTCGTCCTAACTCCCGCTAGATAGCGCGCGTATCTAGCTTCCGCCTCCGCCATAGTATTGTACTCTTTGTAGCTATTGCCGCAGAAACGGTGCACCTGTCTCCGGCAGTCTTCCCAATCATCATAGACTCCAGGAACCCGTCCCTTGTACATGACGTACCACGTCATCTAAAAGTTGGCAATAATAATTAAATGATGGTGAAAAAACAAGTAAAAGTCGCATATAAAGATATACTTATCAAATAAGGTAACAAAGTAAGCAAAAAATACCAAGTAGTAGCATGTACATGTCGACACACACAAGTACACGCGGGGATAAAGAACTACAACTAGACCAACACATCAAGACTTCTGGCTCGGCTCAGGGAACGGGAGGACGCCTTGTTTCGTCATGAACGCCCTATAGTCACCCTGCATCTTTAGGCGATCTACTATGTCACGGTTATTCGGGGGATTGCCTCCATAGAATACCCCCCCTGAAGTCATGACATCACGGCTGATGATTGCCCCAAACTGTTGCTGGATATGATACATCTCTTGTCTAATATCTGAATCATTGATCCTGGCCTTAACTTCGGCCCACCGTTTGAGATGATCTGGCAGCGTAGAATTATGTTGCCCTAGTAGGAACGCCCTCATGTGATGGAGTGCATAGTAGGCTTCCTTCTGACTGCCTGCCGGCTTCTTCACGCATGGGAATTCCGTCACATGGGTGAAGACGTGCCTACCAAACTTGAGCTTCTTACGCACGAAGGTGGCGCCTTCCACTGAGGCATAGCCGGTGAGAGCATCATCCAGAACTTCCTTGATCTTGTCGTAGTTTTCCTTCTTCTCTTGACTCCCCGAGTCAAAATACGTGGCTTGCGAATGTTTCAGCGACAAGCAGATGATTGTGCAGTGTTGATCTCTGCGCAAAACAATTCAAACGGAATGTGTTGGAAAAAGAATGATGAAAATATAATAAAGCATGTTATGGCGGCGAGTGAATAATGACTTACTCGGGAAAGAAAGGCACGAGAATGTATTCCTTTGTCTTGTTCGCCACCAAGATGCCTTGGAGGTACGAGGCCACGAATCTCCGTTCAATGGCGCTTCCCAAGCAGCCATCACGCATGTAGTAGGGGTCCACTATAGCGATGCCCGGGGTGTTCTCTCTACTGATCTGAATGGCCAGGCTGAGAGAAAACAGGCGTACCATGGTATAGTGTAGCGGATACAGGTGGAACATATTGAAGATGTCGTCAAACCACAGGAAGAACAGATCCGCGGGGACATTATCAACGAAGCCCAAGCCTCGTGGCACCTTAACCACGAATACCGGGTGCGAGGGATCTTTCTCCGCAAGAAGGCGTCTCTCTATCGTCAGCACACCGTCATGCACACCGTGTTCGGGCGCCTTTCCTTCTTCTTCTTAGGCGGATTACTACCACTTGTTGTGCCCTCACTGCCATCAGTGGTTTCATCATCCGCCGTTCCTTCGGCCGCTTCTTCTTCCTCCGCGTCTTCCATCTCATCGGCGTCGCTCTCGGAAGGGTTGTATTCTTCATCACCCTCTGTCATTCTTCCTAGCCGCTCGACCTCCTCCCAGAATGACAAGGGTCTGTTTTGAGGTCTCACTTCTCCTTCAGCATTGATACGCTGAGAAGATCCAGCCTCGTCGTTCTCACACATGTTTGCACTAATAAATGGCAAATAATGGTTAGTAAAGTGCACGGAAAAATCCGGCATGACCATTGCTCATTTTTGTTAAACTAGGAGTGCCCGATTTCTGCCGAAACGGAAGTTAATCAACATTTCAGCGAAAATCGGGACTCATTTCATACAAGCACCTGCATACGAATTCAACTAGGCAGGGTATTTTCCTGTATATAAGCCTAACAGTAGACCTGGAGCACCTGCATATAAGCCTAACAGCAGATCAGAGCTAGAGAAGAACATAACTGGTGTAGTAGTATGAATCTTAGGAGTACTTTATTCAGGAACCTGACCATGAACAAAAAGATATTGACATATTATCTTTTCTTTCAACAAGAATCACTGTAAATATGCACATTTAGAACAGACACAGCTTCAAATAGAATTCAAAGTATGTATGAAGTGATAGTTTAATAAAATCGATAAAAAACTGGTTCATATAATAAACTCACATGTGCTCTAAGCATACTAAAATTCAACAAATGATCCTTCATACATATACATTGCAATTGCACACCATATCATTGCTCTCATGTACAGAAATCTGGCCAAGAGCTAAAACCAATGGCCATGAGCAAACAGACCTAGAAAGTAAGCAATGAGATTTCTAATTACCTTCGATACAGTTCATCACTCAAATTAATCAACCATTGCTAACATGACAAACATCAAAACTAAGTCATAGACTTGTAGCCCTAAAATAGATCAGGATTGTGTCCAAATACATGTGGTACATCCCAACATTTTATACATACTAGGTGGCAATCATTCCAACCATAATCATACAGTGGCATAGCAAAAAATCAGTAACTCCGCTTGCACAAATTATCCTGAAGCTATTTTTCAAGATTATATAATACTGATTATATGATCATACAAACAGAACTTTACTTAATACTGCGTTATATAATACTGCATTATATAATTATGCATGATGATATATAATACTGCATTATATGATCATACAAACAGAACTGCATTATATAATACTGCATTATATAATACTGAATGACTGGACCCTAAACACTATCACTGATTAGGGTTGAAATTAGGGTCACTAAATGACTGAACCCTAAACACTATCACTGCATTATGTGTTCTAGGTCATGTGCTCGGAGGAGGAAACCCTAATTAGGGTTGAAATTTTCAGAATCTATCACTGAATCAAGCTTGGGTTCATGTGCTCGGAGGAGGAAACCCTAGAGAGGGGAGAGAGGGAGAGAGGGAAGAGGGGACGCTCACCTCAAAGACGACGACGATGAAGAGCGTGCGGACGATGACGAAGAGCGCGGACGGAGCTCCTCCACGGACGAGCGGCGGCCTCCTCTCCTCCTCCACGGACGCGGTGGCCTCCTCTCCTCCTCCACCGACGCGCAGCGGCCTCCTCTCCTCCTCCTCGGACGCGGTGGCCTCCTCTCCTCCTCCACGGACGCGCGGCGGCCTCCTCTCCTCCTCCTCGGACACGGTGGCCTCCTCTCCTCCTCCACGGACGCGGTGGCCTCCTCTCCTCCTCCTCGGACGCGGTGGCCTCCTCTCCTCCTCCACGGACACGGCGGCCTCCTCTCCTCCTCCTCGGCAAGCAGCGGGCGAGCGGCGGAGGCAGCAGATCGAGCGGCGGAGGATAGATGGGAGATGGGAGCGAGATGGGAGATGGGAGATGAACGTGCGCAGCACAACAGACTTGTCACAACACTTAGCCGTAGCGCACCCTTACCTAGTGCGCTACAGGTAACCGTAGCGTACTAGGTAAGGGTGCGCTATGGCTAAGTGTCATGTCAAGTCAAACAAATAGCTGCCGCCCCATTAGTTGACACTAGCACTTGGATATCCCACTGGTTCCGCCCTAGCTATGTACGCTCACTAAACCTGGAGCACCCAGGTTCGAACCCTGGTGCCCTCATTTTTTGTTTTTATTTTAAAACTACTTTAAGATGTTAAAAAAAATCCCAAAAATTATGTAAACTATATAAAATATATGTTATATGTTTTATATGATAAAAATGGTACATATATATCATCAAAAGTGGTACAAAAGTGATTCAAAGTAGAAACAAATTAAATAATAATGTGTCCATTAATAATATGCCATCCATATGCATCAATACAATCTTTTTTGAGCTAGCGTTTTACAATCTTTTTTCCCTTCTTTGTGGCGGTTGAATAATTTAGCCCTGGCACCTTTATGTTTCTTCGCTTGAACGGGCTACCTTTTTGGGTAAGGTTGTCCTTTTTATTCTTGTGATGTATGTTTTTTCATCGTAGTCGTCGTCATCTTCAATCTTTAGATCATCGTACTGGTCGAAGTCTTGCTCGTTGGTTACTCCATCCATTCTGATGATGTTTCTTTTTCCTCTCCTCACGACAACATGGCCAGGCTTTGTCGGGTCAGTAATAAAAAAACATTGGTCCACTTTGCTAGCCAGTACCCACGGTTCATTTTTCGCGGTTACGTGCGCACCGGCGGCCTTGGATTTGGCTGCTTCGGGTATTAACATGGTTGTGAAATACCGGTCTTCTCTTTCGACGCTCTTGGCCCATCTGACACGGAACATCGGCACCTTTTCTCCACAGTAGTCGAGCTCCCAGATCTCCTCGATCCTTCCGTAAAATCTTTCCTTCACATTGTCATCGGTGTAGAATTCCGATGTTACGCCTGAGTTCTGATAGTCACACTTGTTGTCCTTTTCCTCCGTGTAGAATGTGTAGCCGTTGATATCATACGCCTGATAGGTCACCAGGTTGTGCATGGGTCCCTGCGACAAGGTGAATATGATGTTTTCCTCCGCAGAATGCGATTACGGGGGATTATCTAGGAGCGTCTACCTAAACCAATGCGTGAAATCTGAGTTGTGCTCTTTGATTATTTCTCCCTGCGTCCTCTGTATGCCCCGGTCACTATACTTCTTCTCGATTGACCTTTTGTGCTTTTGTACCCAAGGATCGACCAGTTCTAAATGTTGTAGCGCGACTAGATTTGCTCTATCAAAGTCTGCGCGTCGACAATCGTAGTCTGCATGCAGTACGCGACGACCCTCTCGGTGACCCGATCCATCGAGCTTGCCAAGGTGCCTATTGACGGGAAGACCGACAGGGTTCTCGATGCCTAGATAATTCGTGCAGAAAGAGATGCACTCTTCGGCCAGAAAGCCCTTGGCTATGCTTCCATCTAGACGGGACCTGTTGCGAACGTATCCTTTGCTGTGTCCGTTCATCCTTTCGAACGGCATCATGCTGCGGAGGAACATCGGCCCGAGTTGGATGATATCGTCCACGATATGGACCAGCAGATGCACCATAATGTCGAAGAATGCAGGCGGGAAGTAGATCTTGAGCTTGCATAGTATCACCACGATCTCCTCTTGTATCCCCCCGAGCTGTTTGACGCCAATTCACTTTCGAGAGACGACGTCGAAAAACTTGCAGAGCCCAAACAATGTTTCTCGGACATGCTCGTCCATTATACCTCGTAGTGCAACCAACGTCATTAGCACGGCACAGTCATGAGACTTCATCCCACTAAACCTCTGCTTAGCCTCATCTAGGTACCTGCTTATCTTGCCAGCGTAGCCGTAAGGAAATTTGACTCCTAGAAGGCACTTGAAAAACTATTTGATCTTATCCTAGTTTAGTGTGAAGCACGAAGGGGGACAGTAATATTCGTTCTTCTTGACCTTTGTACCCTTTCGAGGACCTTGTTGTGTCGCCTCTGACTGATGATCATCGTCATCTTCCTGATCATTAGGAGTAGGGCGTCCTCTGTGAAGATCCTTCCGGATTTCCAAGAATATCAAGTCGTTCCTTGCTTTAGGACCATCTTTCGTCCTATCTGGCATGTTGATTTGGGTGGCGACTAGACTCTCGCACACGTTCTTCGTGATATGCATGATGTCAAGGCTATGAGGCGTGCGGAGAAACTTCCAGTATGGCAACTCCCAGAAAACAGACCTTGTTTTCCATACCTTCATCAATGGCTTGTCTTGCTGCCTCTTTCGCTTCTTTCCCAGTTTAGGACACTCTTTCTAGTTTTTCAGCAATTCATCCACTTCTTCACTGCTCCCCCGCTCTGGGATTCCTCGGGTCTCGGATTTTCCATTGAACAGATCTCCACGTTTTCTCCATGCAACATTCTTTCCAAGCCATCTTCGGTGCCCCATGAACACGGTTTTCAAAGACCCTGGATCTTTCTCTAGTTGGAGATAGGTCGTGTTATCCATGCACCTAACGCATGCGTAGAATCCTTGGATAACCTGCCCCAAGAAATATCCGCAACCTGGATAGTCTTGCACCGTAGTGACTAACGCGGCTCTCATAGTGAAATAATCTTGTGCGACAGCATCATACGTATTGGCTCCGGATTCCCATAACATGGCTAGCTCCTCTTTCAACAGCCCGAGATATAGATTGATGTCGGTACCAGGTTGTTTTGGCCCTTGAATTAGCATACTCATTTGTATGTACTTCTTTTTCATGCACAACCAAGGAGGGAAGTTGTACATCCATACAAACACGGGCCAAGTGCTGTGCGTGCTGCTCTGGCTACCAAACGGATTGAGTCCATCAGTGCTTGCACCTAGCCTGATGTTTCTCGAATCTCCACCGAATTCTAGGAATTCGAGGTCTAATGCTTTCCACTGGCTACCATCTGAAGGGTGCGTCAGCAGCTCATCCTTTTTCAGGGTCATCGTCATCTGCTGGCTTCTTTCTTTCCGCATGCCAGCGCTTGAGATTTGCTTCCTTAGGGTCTGCGAAATAGCGTTGCAGACGAGGAGTGATAGGAAAGTACCTTACCACTTTTCTAGGAGCTTTCTTCCCTTTCTTGTATCGACTAACGCCGCACACCGGGCATGTGGTTTTCTCTGCGTCCTCGCCCTGATAAATGATGCAATCGTTGATGCAGACGTGGTATCTAATGTGTGGTAGATCAAGAGGACACACGATTTTCTTGGTGTCCTCGATACTAGTTGGACACGTGTTCCCCTCCGGGAGACGATCGTGCCAGAATTCCATCATATCATCGAAGCTTGCGTCGGTCCATTTGTGTTTTGCCTTCATCTCCATAGCCTTGAGCGTTACATTCAACCGGGTATTATCGGGCTTGCATCCTTCATACAATGGAGTAACCGCGTCTTTCTCAAGTTGCGCAAGCTTGGCTTTCTCTCTAGCGGCAGCCCTGGCGTTACTCGTTTTCTTGAGAAGTAGTTCTTGAACATAAGGGTCCTGCACCCAGCCTGACGTTGTTCCATCGTCTGCTCCGGCATCTAGATCATCATCATCCTGGTCTGCTTCCGCACCTTCACCATCTCCAGGAGACTCTTCTTCATCTCGCCCGTCCTTGCCGTGATCATGATCATGTTGCCCGCCTTCCTTATTTTCCGCCGCCCCATTTACGGCCTCATCGTCTTCGTCATCACTTATCCACCGAGTGTAGCCATCCATGAAACCATGGCGGAGCAGGTGCGCCTGCAGATTTCCGGAATCTGGGTCAATCAACCAATTGAGTTTGCATCTTCTGCACGGACATCTTATCTCCGTCTTGTTATTTTGTATCATGTCGGCCGTCGCGCATTTCAAAAATCTAGCCACAATGCCTTTGCTCATTATGCGGACCATGGTTGCCTACGCGGTGTACAAGGTAGAATTAGAAGTTTATTACAACCACAGAACCAATGCATGCATGCAATGGTCGATGGAAAATTTCGGCATGACCTATCCTAAAATTAGGACCTTTGCGAAATGCCAAAGTCTTGCCAAAATAGAAATGAATCAACATTTTGGCAAAACAATGCCAATATATGAGAGAGCATACAATGCATGCTCTCCAAACACATGAGAGCATCGATCCTCTCCATAGATATGTGACCATATATCATCCATACACATAAACACATCCTCTTACATAGACAACTTACCAAGATGAGAGACCGAGAAGATCTCGAAGGAGAGGTAACAGACCGAGAGATGGTGGCCGGAAGGAGAGCTTTCCTCTATTATGTATGTAGCATGCAAGGTAAGTTTTACATGCTACAAATGGTGAAAGAGTGGAGAAATTGAGGTGGAAGGAGGAGGGGGGCGAGATCCAAGGAGGAAGAAGGATGGGAAAGTGAAGTGTGAGATGGTGAGATCTAGTCAAATGTGCAAAGGTGTATCTGCCAAAAAGTAGCAGAACGCACATCCGTGGCGCACATGGGGGGATGCGCCACAGGAGTAAAGAACATCCGTGGCGCACATACCGACAGTTCACCACATACGTGTTTTCCCAGTTAACAGTACGGGTGCCCCGATCTTCCCTGTAGCGCACGGAGGCCGTGTGCGCCACGAGTACCGGCCACACCTGTAGCGCACTTCACCGGGGTGCGTTACAACTATGTGGTCTACGGCCGATAGGGGGCTGACCCACACACGACCGTGGCACACCAACTGCATGTGCGCCACTATTATGGTAGATAGACGTAGGGCACCTATGGCCAGTGCGCCATGCCAATTTTAGCCGTGGGACACCACTAGCACGTGCGCCACGGATGTGCTGATTACCTATAGGAATTTTCCTGGTAGTGGTCCCCTCAATGCAATCGGAAGCAGCTGGGTCATAAACACGTGGCAGTCATGAGAATTTAGGTTTTGAAATTTTTTCTCTGCCTTATTTATTATTCCCTTTATGTTCGACGAGAAACCATATGGGACCTTGATACTGTAAAGGATTTCAAGAAAGATTTCCTTCTCTTCTTTGGTAAGAGCATAGCTAGCAGTACCTTCAAACAGCTCTGGATGCATGCCGTCTTGGTCTTTTATACGTTGTTGGTCCTGCCGTGCTTCAGGTGTATCTTTGCTCTTCCCATACACGCCCAAGAAGCCTAGCAGCGTCACGCAAAGATTCTTCATCAAGTGCATCACGTCAATTGCAGAGCGGACCTCTAGGACTTTCTAATAGGGTAGCTCCCAAAATATAGATTTCTTTTTCCACATGGCTGCGTGTCCGACATCGTCCTTCAGAATAGATTGTCTACCAGGACCCTTTCCAAAGATTACTTTTAAATCCTTCACCATGTCAAATACATCATCACCAGTACGGCGGATAGGCTTACACCGGCTGTCTGCCTCACCATTGAAATGCTTACCTTTATTTCTTAGGATGTGCGTGGGCGGAAGAAAATGACGATTCCCCGGGTACACATTCTTCTTACATTTATCCAAATATATACTTTCAGTATCGTTTAAACAGTGTGTGCATGCATTGTATCCCTTGTTTGTCTGTCCTGAAATGTTACTAAGAGCAGGATAATCATTGATTGTTATGAACAACAACACCTGTAGGTCAAATTCTTCCTGCTTGTTCTCATCCCACACACGTACACCTTGTCCCTGCCACAACTGAGTTCTTCAACTAATGGCCTTAGGTACACATCAATGTCATTGCCGGGTTGCTTCGGGCCTTGGATGAGCACTGGCATCATAATGAACTTCCGCTTCATGCACAACCAAGGAGGAAGGTTATAGATACACAGAGTCACAGGCCAGGTGCTATGACTGCATCTCTGCTCCCCAAAAGGATTCATGCCATCTGTACTTAGACCAAACCATAAGTTCCTCGCATCACCTGCAAAGTCCGGAAAATCTCTCTCGATTTTTCTCCACTACGACCCATCAGCGGGGTGTCTCAACATCGCGTCTTTCTTACGGTCTTCCATGTGCCATCGGAACAACTTGGCATGCTCTTTGTTCCTGAATAAACGTTTCAACCGTGGTATTATAGGAGCATACCACATCACCTTGGCAGGAACCCTCTTCATGTGGCGCTCGCCCTCAACATCACTAAGGTCATCTTGTCTTATCTTATACCGCAATGCAGTGCATACTAGGCATGCATCCAAATCCTCGTACTCCTCGCCGTGGTAGAGGATGCAGTCATTAATGCATGCATGTATCTTCTGCACCTCTAATCCTAGAGGGCAGACAACCTTCTTTGCTTCGTAGGTACTGGCGGGCAGTTCGTTATCCTTTGGAAGCAACTTCCTCATTATTTTCAGCAACTTTTCAAATCCTTTGTCAGTCACACCGTTCTCTGCCTTTCATTGCAGCAATTCCAGTGTGCTACCCAGTTTTTTGTGCCCATCTTCACAATTTGGGTACAACAATTTGTTGTGATCCTCTAACATCTTCTTGAACTTCAACCTCTCCCTTTCAGTTATGCATTCTTCTTGGGCATCAGCAATGGCCCGACTAAGATCATCATTGGGCAGATCTGATGCCCGTTCTTCATCTTCTTCATCATCATTGTCTTCCATTGTAGTACCATCGTATTCAGGGTAGTCGTTGTCATTCTCTTCTTCTTCGTTGTCTTCCATCATAACCCCTCTTTCTCCGTGCTTGGTCCGACAATTATAGCAGGTCATGAAACCGGACCGAAACAGGTGGCTGTGAAGGACTCTTGAGGAAGCGTATTCTTTATGATTCCGACAGACACCACATGGACAAGACATAAAACCATTCTGCTTGTTTGCCTCGGCCACAAGAAGAAAAGAATGCACGTCTTTAATGAACTCGTTAGAGAGTCGGTCAGCGTACATAATTTGCCGGCTCATCTGCATTATATAATTAATTAAGTACATCAAACATAATCATAATTAATTAGTACTGATCTAAAAAAACAAAATTAAAGCCAGCAACCGGGACTAAAGATATGATGAACCTTTAGTACCAGTTGGAGGCACCAACCGGGACTAAATGTGGACGTGGAGAAAACATGTCGACACTATGTCCTCAGTGGGCAGCACTAAGCCAGTAAATTAAACGACTCTACTATTTTGGGTGGGTGGCAGCATAATCATAATTAATGAGTACTAATCTAAAAAACAAAATTGAAACTAGCAACCGGGACTAAAGATATGATGAACCTTTAGTCCCGGTTGGAGGCACCAACCGGGACTAAATGTGGATGTGGAGACAACATGTCGACACTATGTCCTCAGTGGGCAGCACTAAGCTAGTAAATTAAATGCCGACACTATTTTGGGTGGGTGGCAACACTATGCCAGGGTGAGTGTGTCGACATTATGTCATCAGTGCCCGACACTATGTTGTGCTGCTTAATCTATAAATAGGTATGCATTCTTGTGAAGAACTGCAAGATGGTGTACGAGACTAGGGACACCACTACGGCGGAGCTTCTCGAAGATGTCTTAGGACCTCGTCCTCAGACATCTTCGAGGAGCTCGCCGTAGAGGCACTCTCTAATATGTGAAATTAGTTAGCTCCACCAGCATACTGATTTAGCTAGAGAAGATATAAACCAAAAGATGGTGTGGGAGAGCAGGGATACCACTACGACAGAGCTTCTCGAAGATGTCTTAGGATCCCGTCCTCAGACATCTTCGAGGAGCTCGCCATAGAGGCACTCCCAAATATGTGAATTGTGATGTCTTCTTATCAAGCTTTTATGAATTAACCCTATCTTTGTTACAATTTTTTCAGTTTGTTGAACGCAAGTAGACGAAGAAGGACATTTTGCCCAGCTAGCTAGTTAGAATGATGAACTCACGCATCTGTGTGCTTCTAAAATCAAATTTCGAGACTATGTGCCAAAACAAGATGTATATAGATAGAATCCACATATTGTGATATTTACCTTAGAGTTCCTTACATTAATACAATATAGATAAAATCTAAACATCGATCTCATGCTATCATTGCAAAAATTACTACCAAACTAGATCCACAAATCCATCTATAAGATAGAGCATGAAATGAGCTAATATAGCAATGAGAGTTCAAAGGATGAAGTTGCTCACCTTTTAGAACCTTTGGATAGATGGGGACCACAAAATATAGACAAATCTTGAGGAAAAAAGGGCATGAACTCGAGCTTGAAGAAAGAAAGAGAGAGAGAGAGAGGAGAGCCGCCAGCTTGAATGGTGGCTCGGGCAGGGGAAGAAGATATAGCCAGACCTTTAGCCCCGGTTCATGTCTAGAACCGGGGCTAAAGGTCCACTTTTAGCCCCGGGTCGTACAACAAACCGGGACTAAATGGTCTGGCGCCCAGACCATTTAGTCCCGGTTTGTTGTACGACCCGGGGCTAAAGGTCCCGTTCGAACCGGGGCTAGTGCCTACAAACCCCTGGGGCCAGTTCTTGCCGTTGGACCGGGGCATTAGTCCCGGTTTGTAGCAAAACCGGGGCTAATACCCCTGGACCAAAGGTCTGTTTTCTACTAGTGCGTGTTCATCCTTGTGGCTCTTGTCTATTTGTGAGAGTGGATGCCATACCAAGCTTGGGGCCACCACAAATGGTCATGAAATTTAGCTCTTTGGGTCAAGCTTGGGATTTCTAGGAGCATTACGGTGGTAGAGTTGGGTTTTGTGTAAGGAAGTACTCAATAATGCATTGATATTCTGAGATATCAAATGTTCTCAACAATGCAGGTGTTAAAGTGTTGAATATAGGGCTATTTATTCGTTTGCCACTTGATGCGTCCATATGCTCAGTTTTCCCACTAGCGCCGAATCGTCCTCAGTTTTACCACTACTTCAGGCGCCCGGACTCGTTCCGTCGATGTTGCTGTTTTTGCCAGGTCAACGTTCTTGACTTGGCCGTTTCAGGTGGGGCTTGGCGGAGACGCATTTCAAAATAGGACCGTTACTGCCTGTGGGACCGCGCGGATTTTAGGTGGGACCGGGTAGAGAATCGTTGGCCGTGCGCGTGTTAAAACTGGCAGAATGCGCCCCCGGAGCTCGCAGCATTGAGCAGGAATTGGAGGCGGGAGACGGGGTTGGAGGTGGGTGAGTGGGTAGGAGCTCGCCGTGGTGAGCAGGAATCGAGCTCCATGTCTCCCTCAAACTCCCACGCCACCTCGCGATTCGAGAATTCGGTGTGCATGGAGATGTCGATCTTCCTCTGTCTGCAGTGCCGGGCGGGCGTTGATCAGAGGCTTTTGTGCACACCGAAGAACACCAATCGTCTGTTCTATGTGTGCAGAACGAATGGGGTAAGAGACTCAAGCGCATTTTCACTATTTTTGTGAACGGGATCCTTGAGAAATAGGGGGGTTGATCTATTTGGCATGCTTGCAGGTGAAATTCTTCTTCCTTTAGGTCGATGTTCTGGCCCAGACGCTGATGAATGAGCTCGTCGAAGAGCACGAAGAATGGTTGTCAATCCTGCCACAGATAATAGTGATCGTAGCACGAGCTCCGGCAGAAGGGATAGAGGACAAAGCACTCATTGATAGGGAGGTAGCTATTGAGCTAAGTAGGATGAACCAGAAGATTAGGAAGCTCGAAGAGCAATCACAAATTTGCAATTACATTTTGGGCATTTGTAGGTGGTATGGTAATTGTACCGGGTGTAATTTTGAAATTGTATGAAAATGCATGAATTTGGGAGGAATTCCTAACCTTGAAATTGTATGAAAAATGGTTGAAATGAGAAATGGCTTGTTATCATTTGTAAGGGAGAAGAAATGGAAAAAAAGTTCTTCTAAAAAAAGTATCCCAGAGCTGAGAGCCTAGTGTCGCCTTGACTAATGAGCCAACTCCATCCAATTAGGTCCATTCAGAGTGGGAAAATGAGAAGGGTTGGTAAATAAACAAAAACGATGGGGTGTGGTTGGGATTCGAACACACAACCGCATGGTTTGGTAGTGTGAAGGGTTGCGCTGGTAACCGGTGGGGCAGATAGAAAGATATTGAGAAGCAAAGCGAAGAATGTTACCTTTAGTTAGTTCGTGATTTGGTTTAGGGTTTAAAAACACATGTCGTGATTGTGATTTTCATGATCATGTTGTATTTATACACAGATAAATGATCTTTGGCCACTTTTCAACACACATAAAGATCATTTGGGCACAAACATTTTTCAACACGCCACTTATTTATCTTTGGGCACTTTAATACACCATTCATTTGAATAACTTGATGATGAGACTTGCTTGGTAATAAATGTAGTGTTTATTTGTAGACTAGCTTGATAATAAACACTTCCTAACATGTCCACTAATTGTTACCCAATTTATAGAATAGTTTGGTAGCCATGTGGAAATTTTCAACACATAATGATGATCTTTGGAATCGAATACTTTTGAACACACAAATGATTATACAAGATAAATAAGATGCAAATGCATACCATCGTTACATATATAAGTCCACGGACATGATACGACACACGACATAGAAAAACACAATAAACATGATAAAACTAAAAACTCGAGGGTAAACTAAACGCATGGCAAGCTTGACGAACAACTTCTCCGGGCTAGATTCACGAACATATTCATCTTGCACTTTCTCTTCCACATTGGCCACCTTCACCACCGTCGTATTCAACTTCCCTCCTCCTCGTAGGGGAGGTAGTGCATCTAGTTTGCCATCTGGAAGATGGATTCAATATTTGTGAAGATGTTTGATATGTTGCTACCGTATCTATAATTTTTGATGTTCCATGCTTTGTTTTATATCTACTTTCTTATGTTTTGTCCATGCTTTGGAGTATTCTTATACACTTTCTTGGACTAACCTATTAACAAGATGTCACGGTGTCAGCTGCCTATTTTCTGCTGTTTTTGGTTCTAGGAAAGTTACAAAATGAATATCCTCGGAATTGGACGGGACAAAAGCCAAAGTCAATATTTCACCGAGGGGGACATGGAGCCAAAATACGAGACGGAGAGGGGCCAGAGGCCAGCCACACCACCTAGTCATGCGGCCAGGCCTGGCCCGCGCCAGGGGGTGGTGTGACTGCCTAGGGAACCCCCTCGACCTCCCCTTTCGCCTATAAGATGCCTCCAATACAGAAACCGTAAGTACCCGATCAAAATTCCACGAAAGAGTGTGTAGTCGCTATCATCTCCATCCCTAGATCGGTAGGGATCTAAAGCTCTTCCTGGCACCCTGTCGGAGGGGAGAATTCACCCTGGAGGCCTTCTTCATCACCATGCAAGCCTCCGGTGTGATGCGTGAGTAGTTCATCCCTGGTTAGATGGTTGGTTCTTCTCCTTTGTGCCGTCATGTTTAGATCTTGTGAGCTTCGTTCATGATCAAGATCATCTATTTGTAATCATACATGTTGTGTTTGTGGGGATCCGATGGATATTGAGATGCTATTTTAGATTGATTATTGATTCTATCATGTCTTTGTTATTTGTGATCTTGCATGCTCTCCGTTGTTAGTAGATATCTTAGCCTAGTAGATGCTAGAAACTCCAAAGGGAGTCTTTATGCTCGATAGTGGTTTCATGCCTCTAGGAATCTAGCGAAGTGACAGAAATCTCTAAGGTACTAGATGTGCTGTTGCTACTAGGGAGAAAACAACAATCCTTTGTTCATAGAACAATCGTATTATTTACTTTACACGCAATCCTTAATGCAATTATCTGTTGCTTGCAACTTAATACTAGAGGGGGTTCGGATGATAACCCGAAGGTGGATTATTAGTCATAGATGCAGTTCGATTACGGTCTATGTATAATGTTGTAATGCCCAATCAAATCTCATAGAAGTCAAGATGATTAGTATATGCATGTACGCTTTCTCGATGTTTGTCAATTGCCCCGCTGTAATTTGTTCACCCAACATGTCATCTATCTTAAGGAGAATCACCACTAGTGAACTATGGACCCCGGTCCTTTCTTTTACCATCAATCTGAACTATTTACTGTTTTCTGTTTACTTTCTACAAGTTATTACTATCTTCCACACAATACGTTTAATCCTTTGTTTTCAGCAAAACCGATGAGATTGACAACCTCACTATAAGTTGGGGCAAAGTTCTATGGTTGTGTTGTGAAGGATTCCAAGTTGGAAACAAAACCTTGGAGGTGTTTCCTTGCTCCTACTGGTTCAATAACCTTGGTTTCATAACTGAGGGAAAACTTGCTGCTGTGCTCATCATACCTTCCTCTTGGGGTTCCCCAACGAGCTCGATATATTTCGGGCCATCAATGTTGTACATGGTGAAGAAGATTGACTCGCATCCACACTAAAAGAGTTGGCCGAGCAGCGCATACGCGTCAAACGGGTTAGTGAAGGTGTCTGTGAGAAACTTGAGGGCGACACCGACATAAACATCGTCCAGGCGAAACATCACCAGCGAGCCCCGTGGGAGGTGGGCAAAGCCGGTGGTGAGGAAGCCGCGGGCGAGCTCGATGGGGCCCCTCCATCTCGACTACCCCCACAAACGGAGCAAGTGCAACATCCCAAATCTTAAATAAAGGTTATTAAGATCGAAATTACCCAATTTAGGGTTAACAAAAACTTGTTCCCATTTAAAAGATTTAAGCATGCATGTGAGTGTTGCATTTAAATAGGAGTTGTTTGAAATGCCATGATTGTGTGTTCTAATGGTTGTAAAATGATTCTAAGATGAATGCCACATCATCTAGATCATTCCCAAGAAAAATCCAAAGAAAAAGAAATCAAAAAGAATTAAATAAAGGAAATGGTCACTTTTGGCATTTTAATCAACTAACCCATTTTGGGTATTCCTAGCACTCAAATACCAACAGAAATAATTGTAGATCTTTGCACCCCTTGCTAGTACAAGTAGTGATGTGCCAAGGCCCACTTTGTGATCTCCCAAAAGCATTCAATATCTAATTTTAAATGACAAGTGAAAATGGAATCTAGTTCATATGTCTAGATCACACTTTTTCAAAAACCACTCAAATGAATTCCATTTAACAAATCCTAGCAACTACAGATGTTTAAGCATATGACAAACCACTCCACAAAATTTCATGTCAAAATTCAAAAGTTTTCTTCTTGTGGCCATTTGGTCGAACAGGTGGCATGCACAATTTTTCTGCCTAATAAACACTATTGATGGATCAATGCTTTGTCGAGTAATTGGCCTCCATTTGGTCCCCTTGTGTCCCCTAACTCTAACCAGCCCATAACTAAGCTACTAACCGGCCTAGAGCAACAGTGTCGCGCTGCCCGTTTTTGGTTACTGCCGGCCGAACGTGGGCAATGCTCCCTAGACCGCGCCGCGACGTTCCAGCACCACCACTAGCTCTGCCCAACCCTACTGCACTCCCCTGTCCACCCCACGACCACAGCCAGCCCCTGGACCACCTCCACTCGCTTGTGCCCATGCCTCTCTGCGCCGCGCCAGAGCACGCCAGAGCGCCATCACCGCCAGCATGCCACAGACTGCACGCGCCGCTCTGCCTCGACCCCCTCACCCCGCCAGACATGGCCGTAACCCGCCGCTCAACCCACACTCGTCGGGAACTGCGTCGAGCACCACCTCTGTCTCCTAGAGCACGTGACACTCCCGACCGATTGCCACTGCCCCTAGCTGCGCCATAAAGCCGTAGAGGACCACCAGGAGGCAAGCCACCGTCCGCCTACGCCGCCCATGCTGATAGCACCCTGTATCGTTGTCACCGACGAGCTCGTCGTCGCCCCTTCGGTCCCCTCCTAGAGCCTATATAAGGAGGCCTTCCCCACCCTCAATCACCACACCATTCAACTCCCCTCTCTCCACTGTCCTTTCCCACCTCTCGCCGGAGTAGTTCGAGCAGCCTCTCACCGGAATTGAGCCGGAGACCGCCGCAGTAGAGGAGGAGACACTGCCGTTGATTTCGTCCACCCCAGCCTCTGCCGTGACTTCGCCTGAGCTCACCATCGTCGTCTTGTTTGTTTGCCTGCCTCGTCGCACTAGCTGGAGCCCCGGTACGTCCCCGCTAGGGTTCAGTCTCGCCGGCGACGAGTCCATCGTCGACGACAACCGTGAGCCGTTGATCTAGTTCTAATCCTGTAGTCCGTATCGCCCCGTACCGCTTCGCGTGTAATGAGCCACTGACAGGCGGACCCCCCTGTCAGCAGTCCTCAGCGCCACGGAGTGAATCTGGGCCGGCCCAATTAGTTTCCCGCGCGACCCAGTTAATTCAAATTAGGATTTTTCTTCTTAGACTTAAACTAGAATATGTCCCTTAGTTCAGAAATCAACGCAGAGAGTTTTATAAATCCAAATTGAGTGATTCCAATTTTGTTGGAAAGCTAATTAAAATTTCTACCCAAGCCCGTTGGAGGTAAATCATTTAGAGTTAGAGATCTCTCCTAGTAAAAATAACAAAACAGAAGCTTTTGCACATTCAAACATTTTTATAAAATCAACCCTAATAGCTTTTGAGTTGATTCCAACTCTCAAAAATCACATTTAACCATATGTATCTGAATATGTAATAATATTTAAGGTTTGCATGCAGTGACTTTGGACTAGTACAAAAATAATGCTATATAGGCATTTCTAGTCACTTTAAATCATTAATTATTAAACTTAAACTTACTAAAATGTGATCCAATCTTTAAATCACTTTCCCATATGTTAGAATATGTGGTGATGACATGTGTCCACATGATCCCATTTTTTTAATTGGAGAATATTAAATCTTAGTTAATTTCAATGAGTAGAAATTACTTTTTCTCAAATAAAATAAATGAAGCTAGTTCATTAAACCTTGTGATGTTTGTGATGATACTAGATCATCAAATGTGTGCCTTAGTGTGCTAAGTAGACTAGTTAAGTATTGTTTGGTGATTGTGTATTCTATATATATTTATAGACGATAGTACCGACCAAGTCTACGAGGAGGAGGAGTTCTACCAAGAAGAGGAGGAAGAGAATTTCAACCACTTCACTAATCTAGGCAATCCATCATTAACAATGCAAGCTAACCCTTGCAAGCTAGATAACCTAAGAAAAGGAATTAGGCATGCTTTGGTTATACCATTTTGACTTATACCTACTCCAAGTGTTATTTACAAGCTTTATCTTCCTTACTTTACCAAAGTCCTTTACTTGTTTAAAGGTAGCATAAATAGTATAAAACTTGACCTATATAGTTAGACTTAGATGTCATTCTATGGCATGAGATTGAGCTTAGCATCCCACATTAGTGAACACTCTTAACTTAGTAGTTGGAGCTAAACTAAAACTTGATTTACTTTAGATGGGAATACTTGGTGAAAATGATTTGTGAAAACCTTGGAATGATGAGGTCACTCTATTGAAATGTTTTTACATGTGTTGAGAAACACCAATGGTTTATGCTGATGATGAAAATGTTAAGGCATGCGCCTTAGCCCTGTTTCAAAAACTGATGGTTGGGTTCGGATGCGATAGCATTCCAATTTTACCGTACAACCACAATACCTGAATTGGGTAAGGCTTAGCTGGAAGTTTATATGCATTAGTATTAGTTCACTCGTGGGAGAGGTTTGAGCTGAGGCTACCTCTCAATGTTGTCCACCTATGCAGTGCCCAAGATGACAGATGGTCATGGCTGGGAGGCCATACTCATAGGAGAGGTGCTTATACTAGAGTGTGTAAAGGAAAGGTTATGTTTGATTATCTGCATACTAAGTATGATGATTCAGGGTTAACCCTGATAGATGTATCGAATCTTGTGGTGAAAGTGTACCACCTCTACAGAGTGTCAAAATATTCGAATAGCCGCGTCCGCGGTTATGGATAGTTGGAGTGGCCATACTGTTCCGTTGTCAGATGTTTTCAAAATGACTTATGAAATGAATTGTGACTTGACTTGACCACAACAAAGTTGTGACTATGAAAACTAAGTTCCCACTTAGGTGTTTTCAAACTTTATTTTATCTTTCTTTCTTTCTGAACTCAGCTTAGGTTTCAAACTTAGCTTTACTAATAAACTTAGAACTTAGCTTTACTACTAGAACTATCTTACTTGTTAGTGATAGTTTGCGAGTACTTAAAGAGTACTCATGGCTTTGTCCCTGGCTATTCCTATGGCCAGACTATGAGGAGGACTACCCTGAAGGAGGACAGCAAGACGGCTACGACAACTAGGATCATCTCCCATCGTCATCATTGCCTATGACTCTGAAGATGGACCCCACCGCTACGCTATTTATCCCGCTACTTGATTGTACTAAGACTGGATCATGAGATCCTTTATTTGTGTAAGACCTTATATGGTTTTTAATGGATGATGTACTATGATATCCAATCTGTTATGTCTCGCAAAAATGGTAATCCTGGGATTGCGAGGTATGGCATCACAGGCATCTGGGATTAAAAATCTGGGTGTTGACAGCATGTTCTCCACGAGGACACCCAATGGGTAGCGTAGCTCCGGCACGGTAGGCGGCCAGCGAAATGTTGGTCCTAGTATTGCATCTTCGGTGGTGCTTGGGGTGAGAGAGGATGGAGGGCTCACCTGGTGTTTGGAGTGGAGACTTCTGCTCTGGCTTGGGTGGTGTGTGGGAGTGGGAAAGGGGTGTATAAATGCACTAGAAACGATGGGTTAGGGTTAGGGTTGGCAATAAAACGATGGGCATATAAACGTGTGTGTATCCGTGTGTCTAAATCAAGGAGGTGGCGGCGCGTGCATCTGAATCAAGGAGGTGGTTGAGTCACTGCAGCGAGGCGCGCATGCACGTGGATGGCATCGATTCGCGTGTATCTGAATCGACTTAATAACTCTGGTGCGCTGAATCGCTGCGGTGAGGCGCGCATGCATGGCAACATCGTTGCTTCCCGTGCATGCCTGGAAAGGCTGAGACCTAGCATGCCCGCGCATTGCACAACGTACACCAGCCCATATCGCGACACGGCCCAACGGTCCACCTAGCGTGCTCGCTCGGAACCCCCATTTGTGTTGACAAAAAACGACCAACCAATCAGATAGAAGAATGAGCTTCTCGCGGATCGCCCAAGCCGGCGCACAGATTCCTTCTAAGGACGATCGACAGCTGCAGTTTAGCGTCAGGGTTACATCGACGGTCATTGTTCAGCGTTAGGGTTAGATCGTTCAGGGTTTGGAAGAGAAGTTGACTAGGGTTTGACCAAATAGTCAAATGAGTTTGACAAAGTTTTAAATTTCAAAAAACACAACAAAGGTTCATTTTGGAGTGACTAAGAAGGATTTAGGCTTAGTTTTTCATTTTCAGTTGAAAAACTTGTTTAAATGTTGGTCAAATATAGGTTTGACCAAATACTCAAATGAGCATAGAAAAATAAAAAAATAAAAAACCTGCGCACATAGTCTTCTTATGTCATATACAAAGGATTCAAATCGATAAACAAGGTTTATATAATTTTAAATAGAAAGTTTATATACATTATGTGATATCTCAAACTCTATCGTACGAAGTCAAGGGTGAAGAGAAGGAGTTTAGGTTTGGAACCGTTTTAAATTTCAAAAACCACACCAAAGCTTCATTTTGGAGTGACTAAGAAGGACCTAGGCTTAGTTTTTCATTTTTATATGAAAAACTTGTTTAAATGTTGGTCAAAGTTAGGTTTGCCAAATACTCAAATAAGCATAAAAACTTTAGAAAAAACTGAAAAAATTAAAACTTGCGCACATCATCTTCTTATGTCATATACTAAAGATTCAAGTCGATAAACAACGTCTACATACTTTCAAACATAAAGTCCATGTACATTATGTAATATCTCGAACTCTGTCGTACGAAGTCATGGGTGAAGAGAAGGAGTTTAGGTTTGGAACATGAAAAGTTTCAAAATCCATACAAAAGCTTTATTTTGGAGTGACTAAGATGGAACCAGACTTAGGTTTTCATTTTCAGTTGAAAAACTTGTTTAAATATTGGTCAAAGTTAGGTTTGACCAAATACTCAAATGAGAATAAAAATTTTAAAAAATGAAAAACCTACACGCATAGTCTTTTTATGTCATATACTAAGGATTCAAGTCGACAACCAAGGTGTAATACTTTCAAACAGAAAGTCCATGTACATTATGTGATATCTCGAACTCTGTCGTACAAAGTCAAGGGTAAAGAGAAGGGGTTTAGGTTTGGAACATGAAATGTTTCAAAAACCACACCAAAGCTTCATTTTGGAGTGACCAAGAAGAATCTAAGTTTAGTTTTTCATTTTCAGTTGAAAAACTTGTTTAAGTGTTGCTCATAGTTACGTTTGACCAAACACTCAAATGAGCATAAAAAATTAAAAAAAATCAAAACTGAAAACTTGTGCACATAGTCTTCTTATGTCATATACAAAGGATTCAATTCAATAAACAAGCTCTACATACTTTGAAACAGAAAGTTCATGTATATTATGTGATATCTCGAACTCTGTCGTATGAAGTCAAGGTTGAAGAAAAGGGGGTTTGGGTTTGGAACATGATAAGTTTTAAAAATCACACCAAAGCTTCATTTTGGAGTGACTAAGAAGGATCTAGGCTTAGTTTTTCATTTTCAGTTGAAAAACTTGTTTAAAGGTTGGTCAATGTTATGTTTGACCAAATACCCAAATGAGCATAAAAAATTCAAAAAAAACAAAAAAAACCTACACACATAGTCGTCATATGTGATATACTAAGGATTCAAGTCTACAAACAAGGTCTACATACTTTCAAATAGAAAGTTCATGTACATTATTTGATATCTCGAACTTTGCCGTATGAAGTCAAGGGTGAAGAGAAGAGGTTTAGGTTTGGAATAGTTTTAAATTTCAAAAACCACACCAAACCTTCATTTTAGAGTGACTAAGAAGGATCCAGGCTTAGTTCATTTTCAATTGAAAAACTTGTTTAAATGTTTGTGAAAGTTAGGTTTGACCAAATACGCAAATAAGCATAACAAATTCAGAAAAATCAAAAAAAATGAAAAACCTGTGCACATAGTTTTCTTATGTCATATAAAAAGGATTTAAGTCGATAAACAAAGTCTATACACTTTTAAACAGAAAGTTTATGTATATTATGTGATATCTCAAACTATGTCGTATGAAGTCAAGGTTGAAGAGAAGGGGGTTTAGGTTTGGAACATGAAAAGTTTTAAAAATCACACCAAAACTTCATTTTGGAGTGACTAAGAAGGATCTAGGCTTAGTTTTTCATTTTCAGTTGAAAATTTTGTTTAAAGGTTGGTCAAAGTTATGTTTGACCAAATACCCAAATGAGCATAAAAAATTCAAAAAAAACAAAAAAAAACCTGCACACATAGTCGTCATATGTGATATACTAAGGATTCAAGTCTATAAACAAGGTCTACATACTTTCAAATAGAAAGTTCATGTACATTATTTGATATCTCGAACTCAGTCGTATGAAGTCAAGGGTGAAGAGAAGGGGTTTAGGTTTGGAACAATTTTAAATTTCAAAAACCACACCAAACCTTCATTTTGGAGTGACTAAGAAGGATCCAGGCTTAGTTCATTTTCAGTTGAAAAACTTGTTTAAATGTTTGTCAAAGTTCGGTTTGACGAAATACGCAAATAAGCATAACAAATTCAGAAAAATCAAAAAAATGAAAAACCTGTGCACATAGTTTTCTTATGTCATATACAAAGGATTCATGTCGATAAACAAAGTCTATATACTTTTAAACAGAAAGTTTATGTATATTATGTGATATCTCAAAATTAGTCGTACGAAGTAGAGGGTGAAGAGAAGGGGTTTAGGTTTAGAACATGAAAAGTTTCAAAAACCACAAAAAAGCTTCATTTTGGAGTGACTAAGAAGGATCCAGGCTTAGTTTTTTATTTTCAGTTGAAAAACTTATTTAAATGTTGGTCAAAGTTAGGTTTGAGCAAATACTCAAATGAGCAGAAAAAATTCAAAAAATTCACAAAAAATGAAAACCTGCACACATAGTCTTTTTATGCCATATAGTAAGGATTCACGTCGATAAACAAGGTCTACATACTTTCATATAAAATGTTCATGTACATTATGTGATATCTCGAACTCTGTCGTACGAAGTCAAGGGTGAAGATAAGGGGTGTAGGTTTGGAACAAGAGAAAGTTTCAAAAACCACACGAAAACTTCATTTTGGAGTGACTAAGAAGGATCTAGGCTTAGTTTTTTATTTTCAGTTGAAAAACTTGTTTAAATGTTCGTCAAAGTTAGATTTGACCAAATAGTCAAATGAGCATAAAAAAATTCAAAAAAATTCAAAAAAATGTAAAACCTGCACACATAGTCTTCATATGTGATATACTAAGGATTCAAGTCGATAAACAAGGTCTACATATTTTCAAATAGAAACTTCTGTACATTATGTGACATGGGTATACCCTACAGGTACTTGAGCTCGGTATATACGGTCTGAATACAGCAGAGGCCCACGATGTCGCCAAGGCCCAAACAGAGAACTCGAGTGACCTACGGACTCTCGATTGCTTGAAGAACAAGAAGAAGCTCAAGATAGAAAGTTCAAAGGGGAAAACCCTTACCTATAACCGACTCAACCTACTACCCGAGACCTAGCCTATCTATATAAAGGCTAGGAGGGGGCGGCGAGGAGGACACACGCAACCCTAGTTTCCACAACCCTCGCCAGATTGCATCGGCGCACCATTGTAATCCTTGATTCCTTCAATAATTCCACGAGCAGACAAGCAGGAGTAGGGACCTCTACGAGGCCTGAACCTGGGTAAATCTTCAAGTCCCCTGTGTGCTTGTTTGCTAGCCGATAGATGTCTCCAGCGCTCCCTCCTTCTCCAAAACCCAAGTCCATAGCAATGGGCATTGATGAGTTAAGCCCTCGTCAATTGGCACCGTTTGTGGGGATTGGGAGTGCTGATGTTATGGCTTCTTTGGCCCCATCAACTGTGATCTACAACTCCGCAACAGCGGAGATTCGCAGCTCTTCGGCACATTCGAATTCACCGTCCACACGCCAACCACTCGCCCAGCTTTCGAGTCTGTGGGCGATGGGATCAGCTTGGCGATCGGGAGCTTCCGCTTCCAAGTTGGTCAGATGGGCACGCTTCGCATGCCTAACGAGCTGACGATACCGTCGATTACTTTGGCATCGTGGTTCCTCCCACCGATCGGCACCCTCAGCGAACTCAATGCCTCGACAACGGTCGAGAATACGGACAGCGACAGTAGTCGCGAATCCGATTTGGGTGATCTGGCAACTGAAGATGGAGCCTACGGTTCCGGATCTGAAAGTTGTGGGAGCAGTAGCTTCCCCAACCACTTCATGTGGGTCGTCATCAACGCAGGCGACTCCTCCGCCAATCGCGACAACACGGTAAACGCCGACCACGGAGCCGACCCACCAAATGGCGGCATACCCAATGGCGGGGGAATGTTCGTTTGTGGTACCAAACTTGGTTGGTGAGCGCACTGCGGTACCCGAGTTGCCATCAATCGCGCGGAGGGGCCATAGTAGATTCGCCAATTGTCCAGAAGGTCCAAATGGGGGTGAATACAAATCTAACGGCCAAACGGTCGTTTGAACTGGATGAAAAACGGTTGAACTCAAATACCGCCGTTAGGTCAACTCTTCTTGGCCCACCATGTCAGTATTCCCTGTTATCTTTTGCGGCCGTGGACTAGCTTACCCCTGCTTGGACCAGATCCCTGAGTGGACAAGATCTATTTCTTTGCTCTGCTCTGGTCTTCTCCCATGCTCCCCTCCCCATAACATTTGCTCAGCTCCGACTGCTCGTCTCAGATCGGAGCTCGCACTTGCTCTAATTTGCGTCTCTGCCATGTCCGATCAACCTCCCACGCCTCTAATAGAAGCTCGCAGCCGTCGCAGTTGCATCGTCCGCCGTATCGGAGCTTCGCGTCCCTGGACTAATTTCTTGCCTCTGGCTAGTCCTTTTCGCACGGCGGAGCGCGTCTCGTCGGGTGATCCAGGCCGGCGACCGGCCTCAGGAAGTTGCGTGCTTCCGCGCACCCCAGGCATGGTAGCCCTGGCACAGCAGTTCGACGACCACGCTCTCAAGGCCACCGTGCTAGGCGTCCGTCCCGCCGTGTCGCCGGCAGAGTTGCTGTTGGCTTTCAGGTCTCGTTTTGGGATCAGACGAAATGAGGTCAACATTGAGGTATGCGCACCGCCATTCGATTTTTTGTCCGGTTCGAGCACAGCTCAGACACCGAGTGTGTTCTGGATTCTTCCCGTTCTTTCGAGTGCTGCGGGGAGAAAATGAGCTTCATGCGTTGGCATCGCGCCTGTGGGTGGGAGATCGCTTGGGGCAGCTTCGTTTCTTCTCCAAACTCGGCTTTGACGGCCTCCCATTGGATGCTTGGGAGCCGGAGGCCCTCAAGCAGGTCATTAGTAGCCTTGGCGGCGAGCTGGTGGAAATCGTGCCACCGAGCGACCGATGGGTCATCGAGGTAAAGGCGTGGCTGAAAGATCCTGACGCCGTTCCTAAGATGTACGAGGTGCAGATTCCAAGCAGGGCAGGGCGAGAGCTTTGCTGGAAGCACCCGGTCATCATCCACCTAGAGGAGGTTCTGGACTCGGTACATGGCATTCAGGGCCCCGAAGAGGCTGCCAGAAAGCACCCTCGTTGCCTGCAGTGTTGGCCTGGAAGGATCGATGGCACAGGACCACCACCGTTTCGCGACGGGGCACACAGTTTCGGTGGGGGACCAGTCTTGGACGAGCTGGTGGTTCTGATTTCCCTCGAGTGAAGACATAGCTCTAGTGAATTGTCATGGTATGTGTGGCTAATGAATTTGTAGTATGGAGAGCGTAGCAGGAAGTTAGCATCGACTAAAAATGTGTAATAGTTTGAATCGATGTAGTACGTGTGTGTAATAGTTTGAAGTAGTATGTGTGTAATAGTTTGAATCGATGTAGTATGTGTGGGTAATGAATTTGATGTAGTTTGTGTGCGTGTAATAGTTTGAATCGATGTAGTTGAACACCTTGCTTTATAATTTCTATGAATAACCAAGTACAACCTCATGAAAAGTGGGTGGTCTGGCAATGAGCAATGTCAATTCTGTGGATGCCAGGAAAATGTAGTCCATCTCCTCTTCAAGTACTCCCTCCGTTTCAACATATAAGATGTTTTAGCTTTGTGAATGGAGCTTATTTAGACATCTTTTAGTGATGGTGCTTTCTAAACCTAGATGAACCTACATACTAAAAGGGGACTAGATACACTTCATTCACAAAGCTAAAACATCTTATATTTTGAAACGGAGGGAGTACAAGGTAGCTACATTTGTAACACGTTGAACTGCAGGACCATTTTGCAGGCAACACAAGACAAAGGAAAAAATGGTTTACAGCACAGACAGCAGACGCAAAATCTGTAGTCTGGGATAAAAAGATGCCAGTTAAGTAGATTGAACCACGACTAGTAATTGAAGGAAATAGGTACTTGATAGTATTTGCTTACAACAATAGTACTTCCATACAAAAGGGTCTTATACCTACACAAAAGTGGGCTAAACTTCCTACTAGTTTATAGAACAATTCGTCAGCATGGCATCTACAAAAGCCATCTTCAGTCTGAACTTAACTATTCTACACTAAAGAAACTATAGATCTACACCAGAAAAGTTGGCTGGCCAGTTGCCTTGAGAGGACATAAGTTCTTTGATCATTTAACCCAAACTGATCTATTGCCTTCCTGCCAAACTACAAGAAATCTGCATCGTTCATGCACGAGCGATTTGCGTGCGCCAGTCCTGGTTCAGTTGGACCATCCGCGCCGCCGCAACAATTTCTTCGAAACTGAAATTCAACATCTCCTTCTCGGGATCGTAGGTCCGTGTGAACACGAACCTGAATTTCGGGGCTAAGATGATGCCCGCCGCCGGCTCCGGCTGTCGAACAATCCAGCATGCTGAGTGTAGACGCTTGGTCGCCGCCACGGTACGGCCTTCGACGGTGCGTAGGATGGAGCGTCTTTGCCGCAGACGGCATGCTCCCAGCCTACCCCACTGAGGTAAGGTAGTCCGCGACGAAGCGTGGATGCGAGAGTTCCAAGACCTTGGCACTGCCCTATTCGTGGGTGTGTACCCTCGGCGGCAGCATGCTCTCATGAACGATTTGATACGTACCTTGTTTCCATTGCCTAGAGCATGCCGTAATGCCGCCGCGTGATTTCTCCACATCACTCTCTTGGCCCTGTTTTCCGCATCTGGCGCCGACGACGGCGTAGTCGCCGCAGCGGCCGATTCGGCACATTCGGGGAAATCATCCGCCTGGCAGGGCAATGGGAGACCGGCCTTGAAGTAGAGCTTCATGGCCTGCCTTAGAGGGGCTAAATACCCCAGTTTCGGCGGCTGTCACGGCGGCAGCGGCGGCTTAGGCGGGGCCATGTTACCCTAGTTGGTGCGGTGTAGAGGAGCTGCGCAAGGTGAACTGTGGTTAGTCGGAGAAGGGGAGTGAGACTGACAGTAGGTTTGGACTACGGGCATGCATGAAAATAACCATTTCCCATTTCCTTAGAGGGTAATAATTCGACACTCGTTGCATTAACAGCTCAATCTTTATTTCCCTTCTCATCATAAGAGTGTGAACATATTAAAAAGATCGGTCGTGGCTATCCACCTCATCGGGCAATGTACCAGGACAGGTAGGAGACGGGACCGGGTTTCATTTTAGAAATGTTGATGACTGTGCCCTTATGTTTATACGATACTATTTATATGCCACCATGTACCGTCGAGTGTAGAAACACCATCAGAAACAAGGGATAACGCCGTGGCGTGTTTTATTTTTTAAAAGGGCATCAGAAACAGGGGATGTCGACGTGGCATGTTTTTTGACTAGCGGGCCCGCCCCCTCCTCCTTCGATGGCGCGCATCCCAGGTTCGAGGGGTGGTGCCGCCCACCAACACATTATTGTGCAATTTTCCATGTGGGACCTGAATTCCGGCGCTGAGCTGATGCCCGTGTCGAACATAGAGAATTCTGAAAGAAGCTAATAAAAATAAATACTTTGAATTCTAGAAGTACTAAATTTAAATACATTACAATTTTTTCTGAAAGGTAATACGCATTCTGATCATCGAAATAATATAAATACAGTACAAATTTCTACTTCGAAAAATAGACGTGAAAATGCTAGCAAATAACCTAGGATGAATATATGATTCATTCTCCCCTATATATTTCGTCGTCGTCGGCTCCCGCGTGCTACAACACATGTTCAGAGAACTCTCTCCGTCTACAGTGTTCTGCCAGTATCTCGTATAGAGGGTAAGGCCTCGGTGTATGTTCCAGACTTAAGCCGTACATTACAATTGTTGGTTCCTCTTCCCAGGCTTGAACCTCATGATCGTACAGTCTAATGTAATTCATGTAGTATATGCAACCGGGTTTGACTATGGGGTGTAACCTGGTGTCAATGGAGATAGACCGATTGTAACCAACGAAGAGGGCATGACTTCCAATGTCGCCGACGGCCTCGAGAGAGCGGTTCTCCATGTCCACCTGGTACAACACCGGTTGCCCTTTGGCGAAATCCCCGTTCAACACAAGAAGCAGATCACCATCTGACTCCACATGGTAAAAATTGTAGGTTCCGCGTACCTGTTCAAAAACTGGGGCCGAAATTATTTTGGCCATCGTGACAGTGCTTGCGCGCTGCTCTAACTAGATGTTGGTCGACAAGATGTCTCTATTCTCAAGTAATGCATATACTTCCCCTCAGAGTGCCTTCATGTAGACTAGAAGCGTATCAGGAGGTGGCGAATACAATCCTTCTCCAAATGATCCATTGATTTGCCCCATTGGGGTGCTCTCATTGGCCCATGCAATATGATCTGGATAATCAGTGCAGACGAACACCATCGTCGGGGACTTCGTCGCGACGACAGATTCTAGAAGATCAGATGGTATGTGTGCTTGAAACTTAGTGTTAGACTTATGAGTGATTGGGTTCAGAAGCCGAATCTAGTATGGCTCCACCCTCTGAGCAAGCACGATGACGCCATGAGAAACACCGACGAATGTGAGAATGTTTTGATCGAGGAAGAAAGAAGAACTACCACTGCGAGGAGAAGAAGAGGATAACAAACGAGTGAGATGAAGAGGAACTGCCACTGCAAGGAGACGATGGGACGGGGGAGAAGAAGCAGAACTACCAATTCAAGTTTGGATCAATGGGCTTTTTCCGGAACTAGCGCGTGGACCAGCCATGCACTGCATGCAAGTTTTGATCAAACAGACTGACATGTGGGACCTGCTAAAATTTCAGTGAAGTGCTCCCCGTGCATAGTGCGCTGACAGGTGGCATGTTTTCTGACAAGCGGGCCCGCCTCCTCCACCTACGATGGCGTGCGTCCCAGGTTCGAGGGCTGGTGCCGCCCACCAGCACATTATTGTGGAATTTTCCATGCTTTGTCGCAACCAGCTTCGCTCCGCTCCTCTCCTCTGCCCTTGTCGCCGCCACTCCGCTCAGTCGTGCACCGCTCTCGTCGTCTCCTTGGGCCGTCGTCCTCCTGCCCTCCCCTCCCTGCCATCCCCTCACGTCCCCTCCCTCCCCTCCCTGCCCTGTCTCCTTGCCGCCGCCCACCGCCCAGGCCCGTCTAGAAACAAAAACCAAGAGTCGACCGTTAGGTTAGGGGCCCAACGACGCTGGTGATCCGGATCCCGCTTGGAGATGGATCTTGCGAGGCTTCAGAGCACGGATATGGTTCTTGCGCGGCTAGAGAGCACGGAATCTCCTTCAAGTCTAGAGAGCACAGAGGACAACGAAACGGGGGGAGAGGTAGCGGGGTGCACAACTTTGGAGGTATGGAGGCCGGAGAAGGTGTCGTGCGTCCACATTGAAAGGTAAGAACTGTGATTCCTTATCTGCATAACCCAATTAGCGTTTCTAGTCCCGTGGTGATGCCAAGGATATGGGTTGGTAATCGCAGGACGTCTGTACAGCTTGTCCTTGAGCATGATGCTTTGTCAAGAGAGCATGAAGGCACTGGAATGTGTGGCGGTGCGAATGATGATGAGAAAGCATATCCAGACGTGGCTGCTGACCTTGATAGGATGGAGAGTAGGGAATATTTGGTTGATTCAAACTTTGAGCCTGACTATGGGACTGATGAGGAAGAGGAATGTGAAGATGTGGGAATGGGATGTAGACACGACGATGAATACGTGGACAGGCCAGTGATACACTTTGATAGGGACAATCCTACAATTGATGAGGGGACTATCTTTGATGATGTGGAGGACTGCAGATATGCAGTTGCAACCTATGCAATCAGAGTTGGGTTCGGATTATCATTGAAAAGAGCGACCAAAAGAGATTTAGGGTGCACTGTAGGGAAAGTAATGTGTGTAAATGGAGATTACATGCATCTCCAATGCGGGGTGGCCACCCATTTCAGGTTGCAATAGCTACATTTAGTTTCAGTCTTCCTCATATTTATTCTGTTGATAACTAGCTCTGAATTATTTGGAATCTTATTGAATGCAGATCAAAGTAAACACGAAGGAACACAACTGCCCTAATACTTCTTTAAGTGGTAAAATTAGACCGGCGACTACCAAGTGGATTGTTGCTACTGTACTTGACTAGGTGAGGCAGGATCATAACATTGGACCAGCTGAACTCAGAGCAAAGATTAGAAAAAAGTTTAACGTTCCGATTCCTTATCACAGAGTCTTTGATGGGAAGGAGATGGCTCTAGACTTCATTCAAGGCAAGTGGAATGACAGTTTTCATATGTTGTATAGTTTCAAAGCTCAGGTGGAGAAAACATCATCTAGTAGTGTTGTTAACATTGATTACGAGGTTGTGAAAGGGAGAGAAAAGGTCTCAAAGGGGTCAGGTATAAGCAGGCAGATAAGATATGCTTCAGGAGATGTTTTGTCTACCTGAAGGCGTGCTGGAAGGGGTTCCTAGACGGCTGCAGGCCATACTTGGCAATAGGCGCAACTTCTTTAACAGGGAAGTTTAGGGGACATGTTGCTTCTGCTTGTGCTTTGGACGCGCATAATTGGCTTCTACCCGTACCTTATGCTGTTCTTGAGGGTGAATCAAATGAAAGCTGGACATGGTTCATGCAGAGACTACATGAAGTAATTGGTCACCCTGAAGGCTTGGTGATACACACCGGTGCATCCGAGGGTCTTGAGAATGCTGTTGATGCTATGTTTCCTAGGGTTGAGCACAGGGAATGCATGCGGCACCTCGCTACTAACTTCACGAAGAAGTTCGAAGGAAAGATCTTTGAAGAGGACTTGTGGCGATCAGCATACACATACATCCCAAGCATGCATGCTACTTACTTGCAGAACATGTATGTAGTTCCAAAGGTGAAAAAATACCTGGAGGAACATCACACCAAGCTATGGGCCAGAAGCAAGTTTGGTGAGTTAAGCAAGGTGGATTTTGTATGCAATAATTTGGTAGAGAGTTTCAATGATAAGATTTCGGGCATGAAGACACTTGGAATTGTTATTTTGTTGGATGCAATAAGACAGTGCATAGTGGTGAAGATAGATTTAAGGCAAAGAATTTGTGCAAGAAATTTTTTAGGCCATAAAATAGTTCCAAAGGTGGTTATGTTACTGAATGCAAGAACCAGGGCAATGAGAACGATAAAGATGAGGGTGGTTAGAAGTTCCAGAACATTGGCTGAGGTTTATGCAGAATACAAGTGTGTAAGTGAATGGAGGTACACTATAGACATTGGAAACAAGACTTGTTCATGCAGGCAGTGGCAGATTACTGGTCTGCCATGTCACCATGCAATTTACTTCATCTTAAAGCTTAGAGGTAATGGAGCTGAAATAGAGAACTATGTCGACAACTATTTTTCCGTGGACAAGTTTGCTGCAACTTATGTAGAAAACGTACCACCTATGGCCGATGAAAATGATTGGGAGATTGTCGATCCAGGGTTCAAACTTCAACCACCAGTTCTTAGGAGGCCACCTAGGAGGCCTAGAAAGCTAAGGATCGTAGCCTCCACCGATAAAGGTCTATGGCTTGGTGCTAGGAAAAGGAAATGCGGACGTTGTGGAGGATTCGGCCATATCAAGAGGTGTGCAAAAACCCAGTTACACATGCTATTGTCCCTGTTCACACCCTGGTGGCAGAAAATGAGGCTTCTCAGCCAGAACTGGCGGAAGAGCAGCGCGAAGACGGTGATGAGCACTCGGAGGAAAACGTACGTAAGCAGCCAATTTATGAAGAAGTGGAGGTGCCCGGCGAGAAAAGGGTGTGAAAATATACAAAAGAGTAAGCGGAACGGGGAGGAAAGGGCAAATAATGGAGGTGTATTAGAATATGAAGAAGTTGCAGGGGTGATTGAGGATGTTCTTGAGGATCTTTCGGCTAACTGCAGGAGAAATAATAAATCCTTGCCAATTTCATCTTTGTACGATTCTCCGGATGAAAGGTAAGCTTAAAAATCGTTTTATTTGCCATTTTATCATTTTTTATCCTCATCAACTGATGGTTAATGCAGCGTGGGCTAGCAGACTAATAAG